>SJYF01001663.1:1036832-1052844 GCA_006410515.1 Procapra przewalskii
GCCCACCAGGCTCCTCCATCCATGGGATTCTCCAGGCAAGAATCCTGGAGTGGGTTGCCATTTCCTTCTCCAGGGGATCTTCCTGACCCAGGGATCGAACCCAGGTCTCCCGCATTGGAGGCAGACGCTTTAACCTCTGAGCCACCAGGGCACGTTTATTCCCACCACTTTTGCGTTATTTAGGCCTGGAGTGTTCTCTGCTGCTCTTTAATGGCTGGCTCCTTTTGAGTGTCTGATTTTCAGCTGGAACGCCACTTTTTTCTAGGAGGCCTGTTTGCTCTGGTGATGTTATTGTTTTGCTGTAGCCGCGCATTCCGGGAAACAAACTCATTCAGAAGGACAGTGCAGACAGTGGAGTGCAGTTTATTACACCAGCGGGCCCAAGACAGAGTCTCCTCTCAGCCAAGGACCCCGACCAGTTTTCTGAAAACCTCATATACCCTAAGTGTACTTGCTCAAACCCACCTCCCCAAATTCCTTAAAACTAGTCTGGACAAGGAAAAAGAGAGATATGATCAAAGTTAACCCATGATTCATGTGTCACAAGACTAGATGACCAGTGGATATTTATCAATAGGCCTGTGGTCGTATCCTGATAAACCTAATGGAATTTACCACTTTGTTCTGCTACAGAGATAATTAGCGTATTCTTTTAGGCAACGGAGAGTCTTTTATCTGGGGGGTCTGGTTTCCCATTGGTATGCCGTTTCTATAGACGCTGGGCACGAAGTTCAGAGTCCACTGGGAGGGTGACCATGTGTGTAGCCTAATGTTCGCAGCCTGGCCTAAGACGGAGTCCAGCTCTGTCTGTTTCCTCCTTCAGTTTATTCTCAGGCAAGGATACTGGAGTGGGTAGCCACTTCCATCTTCAGGGGATCTTCCAGACCCAGGGATGAAACCCGGGTCTCCTGCATTGCAGGCAGATTTTTACCACTGAGCCAGGGGAGGCTTCCCGCTGAGCTGCTAGGGTGGTAAAGAATCTGCCTGCAATGCAGGAGACCCAGGTTGGGAAGATCCCCTGGAGAAAGTGAAAGTGAAAGTTGCTCAGTCATGTCCTCCTCTTTGCCACCCTTTGGGTTATACAGCCCACAGAATTCTCCAGGCCAGAATACTGGAGTGGGTCGTCTATCCCTTCTCCAGCACATCTTCCAGACCCAGGAATCGAACCGGGGTCTCCCCCATTGCAGGTGGATTCTTTACCAACTGAGCTATGAGGGAAGCCCTTCCCTGGAGAAGGGAATGGCAACCCACTCCAGTATTCTGGCCTGGAGAATCCCATGGACAGAGGAGCTTGGCAAGCTATAGTCCATGGGGTCGCAGAGTCAGACCTGACTGAGTGACTACACACACACCACACACACACACACACGCATGCACGCACGCATGCACACGCACACACACACACGAGGGAAGCTGCCCTGTTTTCTCTCACTGCCCTTAAATGCAGTCTTCCCCAGATACCCTTGGCCTTGTCTTTTGGGGCACTTGTGCTCTAGGGGTCTCCCATTTGTTTACATGCTTATTGTCTGTGAGCTCCATGAAGCCAGGGGCCTGATCCACCTGATTCCCGCTGCATCCACGGGGCCAGGGAAGTACCTGGAGTGCAGAATGCTGTCACTGCTACCTGCTGAAGGACTGAGTGAGTGACATGCACAGACATTTTGACCCTGGAACTTTCATTTTCTGTAAGAGGAGGATGAAGGCCTGGGAGGAGAAATTATATTGAGAGCTTTTTCGAGAGAGCTGGCAGCATCACTCAGGCTCTGGGGCACGTTGCTGAGAGGTTGAGGAAAGAGCACAGGCTTGGAAAAGGAGTGTGGGCTTGAGGACTTACTCCATGGCTTACTAGCTGTGTGACCTTGACAAGCCTCTTTACTTATCTGTAAAACTGTCACCTAAGCAGCATTCTGCAAAATGAATCTGATGAGTGAGTGTGAGTGATTTGTGTGCTAATGGAGGTGTGAGGACCCTCTTACTGTCCCTAGCCCTGTGCCGCCTTCCCAGGCCTGGGCCAGAAGGGTGTTAGGTATAGCAGACTCTGTACCTGCCTGAAAACAACATGCGGTGTGCTTAGTCATGCCTGACTCTGCGACCCCATGGATTGTAGTCTGCCAGCCTCCTCTGTCCATGGGATTCTCCAGGCAAGCATACTGGAGTGGGTTGCCGTACAGTCTTCCATGGGATCTTCCCAACCCAGGGATCGTGCATCGCAGGTGGATTCTTTGCCATCTGAGACACCAGGGAAGCCCAAGAATACTAGAGTGGGTAGCCTTTCCCTTTTCCAGGAGAACTTCCCAACCCAGGAATCGAACCAGGGTCTCCCACATTGCAGGTGGATTCTTTACCAACTGAGCTATCAGGGAAGCCTGATTTCATAAAAGATCTAGCATATTAACCATGTTTCAAGCTGACAGTTGGGGGTTTCCCTGATAGCTCAGTTGGTTGATTCCTGGGTCAGGAAGATCTGCTGGAGAAGGGATAGGCTACCCACTCCAGTATTCTTGGGCTTCCCTGGTGGCTCAGCTGGTAAAGAATCTGCCTGCAATGCGGAAGACCCAGGTTCAGTCCCTGGGTTGGGAAGATCCCTGTAGAGGGGAAAGGCTACCCACTCCAGTATTCTGGCCTGGAGAATTTTATGGACTGTATAGTCCATGGGGTAGCAAAGAGTCAGACATGACTGAGCTACTTTCACTTCACTTCACTACCAGGGAAACCCCCCAAAACAATTTACCAGCCTAAAACTTTTCCTGCCTAAAAACAACTTTCCCTCCACCAGGGGACGAGAGGGCCTCCTTCTCCCCAGCTGGGAACCCATTTGGGTCTTCTTGGAGTTTGCAGGACTGTGGCCTTCGGGAAATTTGGAAGACTCTGGGCTCTTTTCGTTCATTCATCTACTCATTCACGCACTTCTGCTTTTAATTGTGGTTAAAATACACATAGCATAAAATTGAACATCTTACCGTTTAAAGTGTACAGTTCGGCAGTATTAAGCACATTCACAGAGTTCTGAAAAACAAACTTTGTACCCAGCCAACAGCTCCCCATTTCTCCCTTCTCCAGCCCCTGGAAACATCGTTCTGTTTTCTGTCTTAGGAATCTGACTGCTCTTCCTCATGTAAGTGGAATCATGCAGTATTTGTCTTTTTGTAACTGACTTATTTCAATCAGTGTAATGTTTTCAAGGTTCATCCGTGTGGTAGCATGTGTCAGAATTTCCTGCCCCGGTGGCTCAGAGGGTAAAGCGCCTGCCTGCAGTGCGGGAGGCCCGGGTTCAATCCCTCTGTCGGGAAGATCCCCTGGAGAAGGAAATGGCAACTCACTCCAGTACTCTTGCCTGGGAAATGCCATGGACAGAGGAGCCTGGTAGGACATAGTCCATGGGGTCTCGAAGAGTCGGACGTGACTGAGCGGCTTCACTTTCACCTTCTTTCACTTTCTAAGGCTTGAATCCTCTTGTATGCATATACCACATTTTGCTTGTCTACGTGTCCATCAAGAAACATCTGTGTGTCTTCCTCCTTTTGGTCACTGTCAATATTGCTGCTATGACCTTGGCTGTATTAACATCTCTTTGAGGTCCTGCTCTCAGTTCCTGTGGGTATACACTCAAAAGTGGAATTGCTAGATCATAGGGTAATTCTACTTTTGGTGCCCTAGGGCACCCCCTCCCCCACTGCTTTCCACAGCCACTGTACCATTTTACATTCCTACCAACAGTCCGCAAAGGTTCCAGTTCCTCCACAGCTTTGCTAATACCTATTTGTTTATTTTTGATAGTATTCATCATAACGGATGTGAAGTGTTATTGTGGTTTTGATTTGCATTTTAGTGATGTTGAGCATCTTTTCATATGCTTGCTGGCCATTTGTATATCTTCTTTTAAAAAGATATCCTTTTACCTTTTATTTGCTCGGAATCCTACTTTATTATTAATGCAACACATCCCCATGATTTCTTAATGTTATGACGGGAGGAAGCGTATGCCTACCGGCCCTCTTCGCTTCCCCGTTTCACCCCTGCCCCCGGCAACTGTCATTCTGCTTTCTGTGTCTATGAGTTTTGTTTTCTTCTGTTCGTTTGTTTTGTTTTTTAGAGAAATAATATAATATTTGTTTTTGTCTGGCTTGTTGCATGTAGAACAATATTCTCAAGGTGCATTCATACTGTAGCAAATGGCAAGATTTCATTCTAAATGATCTTCTTTGAAGGAATATCTGTTCAAATCCTTTGCCCATTTTTTAAACTGGGCTGAGTTTTTTGTTGTGGAGTTCTATTAGTTCTCCATGTATCTGATATTAAGCCCTTACCCAGTGCAAGGTGTGTAACAGTTTGCTCCTAATATGTTGTCTTTTCACTCTGTGCAGTCTTAAATTTTGATATAGTCCGATATAACTATTGTTACATTTGTTGTGTGTTCCTTTCATGTCATAACCCAAGACATCATTCCAAATCCGATGCCATTGTTTAATTTTAAGAGTTTTATAGTCCTGGGCTATTTAAAAATACCAATAAAAGTCCAGTAAAAGACGTTAGCATATAAAGTGTCTCAGTGTGGTTTGGAACCCTGGCCCAGAGGTCCAGAGCCCAGAGTCCGGGGCCTGGGAGGCTTTATAGATGAGTCTGCTGGAGCATCATCTGGGGACTCTGGAGATGCTGCCTGCTGCAGTTAGAGTGCTACAAAGTAGGCAAGCAGGGAGCATCCTTTCTAGGAATTCCTTGCATCCTCACTTAAGGAGCCTGTTTTCCCATCGGCAAGATATCCCAAGACCTGTCGTAGGTTTGCTATGAGGACTGAATGGGAAAGGATGGAAGATAATGGCCTTTAGTATCCATGTGGGCTGATAGGGTTAATACTTATTTCTAGAAATGAAAGCGGCATATGAAAAAGTCCAGATTGACAATTAAAAAAAAAACTCTCCACATGACAGGGATGCATCCGGAAAGCATTAATATAAGGAAATGAACCAGGCGTAAAAGGCAGGATTCATTTCTGTGAACAGGCAAACCTACAGAGACACAAAGTAGCTTAGCAGTAGCCAGGAGATCCAGGTGGATTGGTCTTGATGGCTAAGGAGGGTAGGGTTTCTTTTTGATGTAATGTTTTGATGAAGATGTTCTAAAATTGATTCTGGTGATGGATACGAATCCATCAGGGATGTGAATACACCTGAAACCACTGAATGGTATACCTTAAGGGCAAATTCTATGGTATGTGAATTATATGTCAATCAAGTTATTAAAAAAATCCTTTCACATCCCAAAGATGGAAGGTGAATTTGTTGACCCACGGTTGCACACCAGTGAGAGACAAGGGTGGGATCCAAGACTGGTTTGCATGACCCCAAAGGCTCTTTCATGCTTTTGTTTCTGCTTCCTCCCTCAGGACGAGGTGAGGAAGGTGAGAGGTAGTGCTTGTCTCATGGAAAGTTAAACATCTCTGCAAGAGTGTTCAGTTCAGTTCAGTCCCACAGTTGTGTCAGGCTCTTTGTGACCCCATGGACTGCAGCACCCCAGGCTTCCCTGTCCATCACCAACTCCTGGAGTTTAACCAAACTCATGTTCTTTAAGTCAGTGATGCCATTCAACCATCTCATCCTCTGTCGTGCCCTTCTCCTCCCACCTTCAATCTTTCCCAGCATCAGGGTCTTTTCAAATGAGTCAGTTCTTCACATCAGGTGGCCAAAGTGTTGGAGTTTCAGCTTCAACATCAGTCCTTCCAATGAATATTCAGGACTGATTTCCTTTAGGATGGACTGGTTGCAGTCCAAAGGACTCTTAAGAGTCTTCTCCAACACCACAGTTCATAAGCATCAATTCATCAGTGCTCAGATTTCTTTACAGTCCAACTCTCACATCCATACGTGACTACTGTAAACACCATAGCTTTGACTAGATGGACCTTTGCTGGCAAAGTAATATCCTTGCTTTTTAAATATGCTGCCTAGGTTGGTCATAACTTTTCTTCCAAGGAGTAAGCGTCTTTTAATTTCATGGCTGCAGTCACCATCTGCAGTGATTTTGGAGCCCCCAAAATAAAGTCTCATACTGTTTCCACTGTTTCCCCATCTACTTCCCGTAAAGTGAGGGGACTAGATGCCATGATCTTAGTTTTCTAATGCTGAGCTTTAAGCCAACCTTTTCACTCTCCTCTTTCACTTTCATCAAGAGGCTTTTTAGTTCCTCTTCACTTTCTGCCATAAGGGTGGTGTCATCTGCATACCTGAGGTTATTGATATTTCTCCTGACAATCTTGATTCCAGCTTGTGCTTCATCCAGCCCAGCGTTTCACATGATGTACTCTGTATATACATTAAATAAGCAGGGTGACAATATATGGCCTTGACCTACTCCTTTACCGATTTGGAACCAGTCTGTTGTTCCATGTCCAGTTTTAACTATTGCTTCTTGACTAGCATACAGATTTCTCAGGAAGCAAGTGAGGTGGTCTGGTGTTGCCATTTCTTGAAGTATTTTCCATAATTTGTTGTGATCCACACAGTCAAAGGCTTTGACATAGTCAGTAAAGCAGAAATAGATGTTTTTCTGGAACTCTCTTGCTTTTTCGATGATCCAGCTAATGTTGGCAATCTGAACTCTTGTTCCTTTGCCTTTTCTAAATCCAGCTTGAACATCTGGAAGTTCACATATTGTTGAAGCCTGGCTTGGAGAATTTTAAGCATTGCTTTGCTAGAGTGTGAGATGACTGCAATTGTGTGGTAGTTTGAGCATTCTTTGGGATTGACTTTCTTTGAGATCGAAATTAAAACTGACTTTTCAGTCCTGTGGCCACTGCTGAGTTTCCAAATTTTCTGACATATTGAGTGAAGCACTTTCATAGCATCATCTTTGAGGATTTGACATAACTCAACTGAAATTCCATCACTTCTACTAGCTTTGTTCATAGTGATACTTCCTAAGGCCCACTTGACCTCACATTCCAGGATGTCTGACTCTAGGTGAGTGATCACATCATCATGATTATCTGGGTCATGAAGATCTTTTTTGTATAGTTCTGTGTATTCTTGCCACCTCTTCTTAATATCTTCTGCTTCTGTTAGGTCCCTACCATTTCTGTCCTTTATTGTGCCCATCTTGCATGAGATGTTCCCTTGGGATCTCTAATTTTTTTTGAAGAGATCTCTGCTGCTCCTGCTGCTAAGTCGCTTCAGTCGTGTCTGACTCTGTGCGACCCCATAGACGGCAGCCTACCAAGCTCCTCCATCCATAGGATTTTCCAGGTAAGAGTACTGGAGTGGAGGAAGAGATCTCTAGTCTTTCCCATTCTATTGTTTTGCTTTATTTCTTTGGACTGATCACTGAGGAAAGCTTTCTTATCTCTCCTTGCTATTCTTTGGAACTCTGCATTCAGATGCTTATATCTTTCCTTTTCTCCTTTGCCTTTTGCTTCTCTTCTTTCTCAGCTATTTGTAAGGCCTCCTCAGACAACCATTTTGCCTTTTTGCATTTCTTTTTCTTGGGGAAGGTCTTGATCACTGCCTCCTGTACAGTGTCATGAACCTCCATCCATAGTTCTTCAGGCATTCTATCAGATCTAATCCCTTGAATCTATTTGTCACTTTCACTGTATAATCATAAGGGATTAGATTTAGGTCATACCTGAATGGTCTAGTGGTTTTCCCTGCTTTCTTCAGTTTCAGTCTGAATTTGGCAATAAGGAGTTCATGATCTGAGCCACAGTCAGCTCCTGGTCTTGTTTTTGCTGACTGTATAGAACTTCTCCATCTTTGGCTGCAAAGAATATAATCAATCTGATTTCAGTGTTGGCCATTTGGTGATGTCCACATGCAGAGTCTGCTCTTGTGTTGTTGGAAGATGATATTTGCTATGACCAGTGCATTCTCTTGGCAAAACTCTATTAGCCTTTTCCCTGCTTCATTCTATATTCCAAGGCCAAATTTGCCTGTTATTCTGGGTATTTCTTGACTTCTTACTTTTGCATTCCAATCCCCTATAATGAAAAAGACATCTTTTTCGGGTATTGGTTCTAGAAGGTTTTGTAGGTCTTCATAGAACCGTTCAACTTCAGCTTCTTCAGCATTACTGGGAGGGGCATAGACTGGTAGGGGCATATAAGCAAGATTACTGTGATGATGAATGGTTTGCCTTGGAAACGAACAGAGATCATTCTGTCATTTTTGAGATTGCATCCAAGTACTGCATTTCGGACTCTTTTGTTGAGTATGATGGCTACTCCATTTCTTCTGAGGGATTCCTGCCCACAGTAGTAGATATAATGGTCCTCTGAGTTAAATTCACCCATTCCAGTCCATTTTAGATCGCTGATTTCTGAAATGTCGACGTTCACTCTTGCCATCTCTTGTTTGACCACTTCCAGTTTGCCTTGATTCATGGACCTAACAATCCAGGTTCATATGCAATATTGCTCTTTACAGCATTGGGCTTTACTTTCATCACCAGTCACATCCACAACTGGGGGTTGTTTTGCTTTGGTTCCATCTCTTCATTCTTTCTGGAGTTAATTCTCCAGTGATCTCCAGTAGTACATTGGGCACCTACCAACCTGACTGAGTGCTTTCTATGCACTGCACTAAGTGTGTGTGGTGCATATTACTGCTTTTATAAGGTAGAGGCAGATATTGTCCTCATTATACAGATGAAAAAATTGAGGTTCCAAGAATGAAGTGGCATGTTCAAGATGACACAGCAGGTCTGGGATTTGCCCCTGGGTCTGTCCAGCTTGAGTCTGCTTCTAACCAGGTGGCTCCCAGGAAGGAATTGTCTAGACCAATAGAAACAAGGGCCTGGCCAACTGGCTACCATGCAGTAGTCAGTTCCAGTCTCTGCATTTGTGGAGGACAATTGGGAAGGCAAGCAGATAGAGAGGGGAAGATACAGGGGACCATGTTGTGTAGGAACGGTGGGAGGTCTAAGGAGGTAGGGGGTGGGGCTGCAACACCATACTGCTTCAGGCTCTGCCGTACAGTCTCTGCTGTACCGGGGTGGTCTTGCTTTGTGAGGCCAGGAAGGGAGAACAGAAGGAGCTAGGACTAACAGTTGAACCCAAGTGGAGGAGGTGGGTTGGGATCTAACTATCGAGAGGTGGGTTTAAGCAGCCTTGTAAGGTACTGAGCTCCCCACCACCGGAGGTATGTAAACTGAGGCTTGTTTTCCAATTGGTAGAACTAGGCATTGGGGCAGAGGTTGAACTAGATGTCCATGTTAATTAGTGTGTACTGGGAACAACCAGCCTCCCCCCACACTCAGTGGCTTGCAGTCAATAAATGGTTATGTTGCACTCCTTGATCTTTGGTCAGCTGCGGCTCAGCTGAGTTTGGATTCAAATCTGCTCCGTGTGTTTCCAATTCTTGGTCTTCCCGGAATGAGTTCTTCTCACAGCCAACACAGAAAGCGTGAGAGCAAGAACACAAACAGGCAACGCATCTTAAATTCTCGGCTTAGGATGGCCACACTGTCCACTCCACTCAGGTTCATTGGTCAAAGCAAGTCACGGCCAAGTCCAAGTCCACGGGTTAAGGGTGTATATTCTGTTCATGCGGTGCAGGACAGGAGTGAATACAGTTGACCACAATGACCATTTAGATGATCTGATCCACACCAGAGAGACAGGTGCTTTTCCACATGACTGGACCCTTCCAGGAATGTGTGGTTATCAGTAAATTCACAGCCGACTCCCACTCCAAAGTGTTCCCTTGCCCCCTCCTGCCCTTTTCTTGATTTGTGTGCTGTGTCATCCACCCATTCATTTCTTCTCTCTTTCATCATCCATCCTGGGTTCTGGGAAAAAATGGGACTGGTGAGATGAACCAGAGAGAAAAATAGCAACATACACGCCCTAGGATTTCCTTTGTTCCTCGCTGAGACCCCCGACCTGGAATTTAGTCACAGGAAGGGGACCGGTCAAATCAATGCCTTGCAGCCTCTCCATGCAGCTCAAGGACGGTCACCAGGTGTGGAGGGCCCTTGGATGGCCCGTGAGTGTTCCCCGAGCCCCTAATAGAGTAGGGAGTAGAGAGCTGAAGTCTCCCAGTTGAGGGGAGATTTAAAATGGAAAATGAGGGCCTGAGGGGCTGCCTTGGAGGGAAAAGACCTGGAAAATATCAAGAAGCAAGCACCTAGTATCAAAGGGTCCAAGTGGCCAGTGAAAGACTCCTCTCGGTGGGGTTTTAAGATGATATTCAAGTTAAAGCTGTGACCTGCACCGAGTGATGGGCGATAACCCACCTTCCCGCCTCCTAAACTTTGAGTGGAAATCTGTTACACACAGAACTTTGTGCTTGTGGTAATTTGGGGGCAGTAAAGCAATCAGGCCTGAGTCTAACGTGGGGTGGTGCAGGGAGGCAAAGACAGCGTGGAGGGTGAGAATGCAGAGGAAACCAGAGAAAAGAGCAAAGGCTGCCTAGGAGACATGTAGCTATCTAAGATGCGCGGTGTGGGCTATTTTTATTTAAATATCCAAGAGTTGGCCCAGCTCAGATCCCCGGAGGCCCAGGGATCTCCAGGGATCTGCCATTTGAGTTTTATTCGGGGCATATTCAGGATAATTGGGGACTCTGTGGCAGGCCCTTTGCAGCTAACCACTGGCCTGGTGTGGAGACAGAACTGTGCCCTTGGTGCTTTGGTAGAGAGCAGCTTTGAGCTTGACAGACTCTCAGAGCACGCCACCAAGCCAGAGGGAAGCTGTGCAAACAGGTCTGAAGTCAGCCTGGTGGCTTTTGGGGTGTGGGGTTCCTCTGTTTGAAGCTGAGCATTGCAGACAGAGCATCAAGACACCTGCAGCACTGGGAGAACTTTCTAGGGCTTTTCAGTCAAGCCAGTCCCCTGAGGCAGATGGACTTGAGGCAGCCTCAGGTGGTAGAGACAGGGAGGGAGGGTGTGAGGGAGCTATCACAGTCCAGGCAGGTGTGAGGAGAAAAGCCATCACCTCTGCCCTGGAGGCTGCACCAAAGCTCTTCCAGACAGGACCTTTCAGCTGGGCCTTGAGGATAAAGAGGAGTCTGTTACAGGGCGACTCTTGAGGATGGGCTCCTCGACTGAGCGACTTCACTTTCACTTTTCTCTTTCATGCATTGGAGAAGGAAATGGCAACCCACTCCAGTGTTCTTGCCCGGAGAACCCCAGGGACGGAGGAGCCTGGTGGGCTGCCGCCTATGGGGTCGCGCAGAGTCAGACATGACTGAAGCGACTTAGCAGCAGCAGCAGGCAGGAGGAATAAGGTAGAATCTCAAGAGGGCTGGCACAGAGCTTCACTAGTTAACATGAGCTTTTTAATCTCTTTCCTCATGTATTTCTATTTCCTGTTAAAAATGAGAAATGTATTCAGATTTATGCTAATTGCATACCCTGCACTCAGAATAGAAAAAGTCGTAGGCAGCGGCGGCAGGGCCGTCACTGCTGTGGGAACCTCTTGCTGTGAGAGATGAGTCTGTGGCTTCTGAGGAAGAAATCTGGACCCCGGAACCTTCCGTTCCTCCTGGGGCAGCCCCAGGCTGTGGACACGTCACTGACCACACAGTCACGTGGACGGGGGTTCAGCACCTGCCTCAGGGACTTGGGGCCTACGTGACCTTGGTCAAGTCATTGTTGCCTTTCTCAGCTTTAGCTTTCAAAGCCTGAAATAGGGATGCAGGTCTGCCCCCTGTCGCTCTGTCTCCCCAGGGCTGATTACTTGGTCTCTCCCCCTGGTAGTTTGCCAGCTGGACTCCCAAGGCACATTCTAACTTGGTCTGGAAGTGGTCTGGCTGCATGCCCCAAAGCACAAGGTCGCTTTGATCCTTCTTTCACTCAGCTGCCAACACGTCCCTTAAACAAGCAAGAACAGGCAGGCACACCCATCTTCCCTCCTTGTCGCTCAAGTTTCCCGGTGACTTCTCCCCGATGGTCAACAGGCCCTGCTCCGTCAGTGGGACTGGATTCTCAGGACCCTGGCTTCGGGGCGATGCACAGGCAGGACCTGTCTCCTTTTCACCCCACGCCAAGCAGGGCAAAGCCCTCCCTTCTTTGGATCCAGAAGACTTGGAAATGTCCAGGGCTTGGATTGGCTTCCTGGCTTGGCTGTGATGCCTTGGGCCAGTTTACTAACCTCTCTGAGCCTCTGTTTCCTAATCATCGAAATGGAGATGGTGGTATCCACCTCCCAGAATTATAATGAGGAAGACATTAAATGGGATGGAATACGCCCAGTGGCCAATTAAGACAACTATATATTTGCACTTTGTCCCTGGTTCCCACCACAGAGCTCCTAGAACCCTTGGAACATTTGGGAGTGGCAAGAATGTTTTTAATAATACAAATGAATCTATATACAAAAATAGAGAAAACAAACTTATGGTCACCAAAGGAGACAGTGAAATGGGAGAGAGGCAAATCCGGAATATGGCGTTATCAGATACACACCACTATACATTGTAGGAGATAGGAAGAATAAAGAAAAGCAGACCTCGGCAAGGGCCGCAAAAGAAGTTTATAATTGTTGATACACTGGATGCTACAAGGCATGAGACTCTCGGATCAAGTCCAGAGGGAACAGTTCATAATCTTGAAAACAAGATATGATCCTGGGGTCGGAAGACCGACCCCAGACTGTTTCTCAGCTGACATCTCAGAGTCACGTGTTTTGCGTATCTGGTGGAAAATCTATAGATAAGAATATTAGTTACCAATTTGTTATTGATTACTGTTTCCTAATTACTCAGTGGTTAATGATCTTTTTGTTCTTTGGCCCTGAAGGGCACGTGAGTTACAGTTTAACTCCCCGCATATTCTTTCGTTCGTGGCTGAAAGTCTAATAAAGCTGGCTTGGATACAGGCTCGGCACCTTCACTTGGAGCGGTGTTGGTTCCCTGATCCTCGCTTTTCTCTTAATTCTTGTGTCTTGTTTCTCATTTTTTCGCTGTATCGCACTTTTGGAAACCCTGCTTGTCGAGCTGGTCTCGACAATACATAAAAAAGATAAACAACAAGGATTTCCTGTATGGCACAGGGAATTATACCCATGCTCTACAGTTCAGTTCAGTCGCTCAGTCTTGTCCGACTCTTTGCAACCCCATGGACTGGGGCACGCCAGGCCTCCCAATCCATCACCAACTCCCGGAGTTTACCTTGTAATAATCTGTAGTGGAGTATAATGTGTAAAGAAGAAAAGCAGAACACTAGTCATCATACTGTACATTTGAAACTAACACAGTGTTGTAAATCAATGCTATTTCATTCAAAAGGCTGTCTTTTGTATGTAATGACTGCTGTCTTGGGGCGCCTAAATACCTTCAAGAAGAGGCTGGTTGCTGAAAGACTGGAGCACAATCTGAAGGGTCTGAACATTCAGCTTCTCCCTTAACCTCTGGGGAAGGCTGACAGGCTGAAGACTGAATTAATTACTAATGGCCAATAATTTAAAAGTGCCTGTGGAATGAGACCTCCATAAAATCCCCTGAACAGCAGAGTTCTGAGTGGGTGAACACACTGAGGAGCTTGGGGGGTAGAGTGTCCAGACAGACTGCAGAAGCCCCCGGCCCCTCTCTCAGCCCTTCTTCCATGGACCTCTTCCATCTGTATATCTTTTTATAGTGAGTCAGTAAAGCACTTTCCTGAAGTCTGTGAGCCTCCCAGGTGGTGCTGGTGATAAAGAACCCGCCTGCCAAAGTGTGAGGCGCAAGAGACGAGGGGTTCGATTCCTGGGCTGGGAAGATTCCCCAGAGGAGGAAATGGCAAGCCACTCCAGTATTCTTGCCTGGGAAATCCCATGGACAGAGTCTGGCGGGCTGCAAGGGGGTCACAAAGAGTCAGACGTGACTGAGCACATGGGTGCATGAGTTATTCTGACAAATTCTTAAACTCGAGGAGGAGGTTGTGGGAGTCCCCTGAGCTTAGAGCCCAGTGCTCAGTAAACAGCAGCTATGCCCCTTCAAACTATGCTAGAGCCTTCTGAAAGGCATGTACCTTTCAGAAGCACAGCTGAGAATACTGATGGGCTTTTACACTGCCCGGTTTATAAAGAACTTTCACTTGAGGTACCAAATTGGACAACAGATTTTGGGCTTTTCCCCACTCCGTTATTTCAGGGGGCAGCCCCCCAGGTCCCTGCTGGACTCAAGAAAGCGTGTCCTGCAGGGGCTGAGCCACAGGATGACCAGGCAGGCGATAAGGGGGACATTGTCTGAGAACTGGACGATGACCTTATTATCACTTTATGGCTGTCTTCCTAAATAATGTTAGTGGTAAAAAATTATTCCCGAAAAATACATTTGTTGATGTAAGTTCTAGGTACTTGGCTGTGTCCTTGTTGAGAGTTTTAATAACACATGTTGGCTTCCTATTAGCACATTTTTATTATATATTCTTTAAAAGTGTATCATTCTACATGCAAATTAATTCTGAGAACTCCCCCATACACTCAGGCTCAGCTTTGAGCTCTTGTTTGGAAAATAAGTTCATAACGATTTGGAACTGGTCAAGTTCACTTTGGGAGGGGTTAGTGTTGCTGTGTATTCCCATGTTTGGGTATTAGATTTGAAATAAGTAAAAGCACAGTAACCCCAAAGACTAAGAAACTGAACTTGAGTTTCTTCAATTCCTTCTTTCCAAGTGGCTACTTAGAGCTTGTATTTATGTTTAAAATTTAAAACAGCAGAATGAAATACCAACTGTGAGGTGTAATATTTTCTTTTGATAGTGCAAATTTCAGTTTATACATGAAATATGTCAATTCTGTTGAGGCAGTCCAAGCTTAGGCTGGAAAAGAATTTCCAGACACAGAGTATTTTAGAAGAGAAAGAATTTATTGAGAACAAAGGGTAGTGAGGGGGCACTGCAGAGACGGCAGGCCGACTTTCTGACAGCCCAGGGAGGGCTGACCTCTTTCAAGGGCTTGAGGCCAGTTTTTAGAGTCTCGAGACAAAGGAAACTCCTGTGGGGAAGGGTGGCTTAAATCATTGGCCAGAGGTCTCTTGGTGCCCACCTTGCCTTATGCGGGGATGGGAGCCGGGTGGTTAGGGACAGGATGGTTCATGGCAGACAAAATGGCTCCTGACCTCGGATGCTATGGATATTGGCTTATTCTGGGAATATTGCCCTATGACCTCAGAATAGGGCTCCACAGATTTCACTTTACAATATTATTTTATTTCAGATTATTATAATGGAATACCTCCCTCGTAAAGAGGGAAAAAAGGCAAAAACTGATCCACTCTGGGTGTCAAATATGGTAGGTGGACTCATGTCCGGGAACCAGCTAGGCTGGGGTCAGGTCCCTGGGGGAGCTGGAGTGACCCCCGCCTTCCCAACTCAGAGCAGGGCTGCCCAAGGGTCTGGGAGACTGAGCCAGTGTGTTGTGTGGCCTGAAAGAGGCAGCAGCTGGTATGACAAACGAGAGCACAGCTTTGGAATCAAAGGAGTTTTACACAGCTGTGTGTCCTTGAGTGAGATGCTGAACCTCTCTGAGCCTTTGTCATCATCTGTAAAATAAGGATGACCTAGCACCTACCTCCTGCTTTGATTGAGACCACATGGCCAAATTCTGCCTGGCCTGCCTTTGGTGAACAGGGGTCAGTGCCCATTGCTCCTGACATGATTTCCATACACTGAGGACAGGCAGGGAAAGGAAAGACGGGAAGGGAAGAGGCTGTGAGCATGGGTATTTCCAGTATGACCCGGGGTGGCTTTTCCAGAAGAACAGAGGCTCAGGTCCAAATGCCAGAGACTGGTTCCTCTAAAGAAGCTGGAAACGGGAAGCGAAATCCCTTATTTGGAAATGTTGGCTCAAATAATCTTGAAACACTGCCAGAGTCAAATAAAACATACTATGGGCTGAGTTTGATCCACGGCCCACTAGTTAGCGGGTCCCAAACACAACAAGAAAGTTCTATTGCTCTGAGAAACACCAATGACACTCTTTCCTGTCATCTCAGGTTCTGATCTCTGTCTTTGTCTCTCCTATTCTCTGTATGCAGGTCAGGAAGCAACAGTTAGAACTGGACATGGAACAACAGACTGGTTCCAAATAGGAAAAGGAGTA
>SJYF01001663.1:1076460-1089410 GCA_006410515.1 Procapra przewalskii
ACATGCCAGGTAGAGTAGATGTCGGCTGCTCTTGCCTGCTCAGCTTCCGTCCTGCCTTCTTTGATCATAGCATCCAGGTATTCTTTGAGAACTCACATCCTGCATGCCACCTCCCATGAAGAACCAAGTGTATGGCCCACCCCCAGCCCACAGCCAAGATGTGGGTCCTTCAGACCTTACTCCTGGAACTCCATTTCCCAAAGTATCTTACAAGGACAGGAAGGCAGCTGGAACCAAGTCATCCCAAGATGGTCCTTGAATTTCTGCTTCTGAGATTTAGCCCAACCTGGATTGCCTCCTTCTTGAATCTCAGTCTCTGAGCTGCTCAATAGCCAGGCTTGGTTTCTGCAGTTCATAATCAAAAGGCCCTAAGTGACAAACTTGGCGTCAAGGGCCCTTGCCTCCACTCACTCTGGGGAAGAATTTCTCCTTCCTTCCTGGCAAGACCATGAACCCACAGCTATGCCTCTTGTCAGGGCCATGTGCCCATGACATATTTTCATCTCCAGCTCTGAGTTGTCCACTGAGCTGGGAACTTGAATATCCAACCGCTCCACTAACACGGCCACTCGGATACGTAACACACAAAGCAGCGACCCCTCAATGTCCACTGCCCTGCCCCCTAAACAACCACTTCCTCCCCATCTAAGAAAACGCCACCACACCTGCCTCTGCGCTCAGCCGGTTGTCATCTGTCTCCTTGGCTCTGTCTCTACCTGCCCAGCCCCATCCACCTGCCAGTCGTCTTGGATTTACATTCCTTCCCTCACAAGTTCCATTTGAACCCATCCTTTTCTTTCTGTGTTGATTCCTTTCTATATCAAGACAGTCTCTCTCCTGGATCCTGTAATAGCTTCTTAAATTCAGTCTTAGACTCCTCAGTCCTATACGCCCTTCTACTTAACTACCTTCCAAGGCATCTTGTTGTGGTTGAGATACAATTCAAATCTCCCACTGTGGCCTTCTGGCACATCCTGCTCCACTTAGCCCCTTCCCACAGCCCTGTCCTCACCTCCTTCTCCTCCTCCCTCATATCCAGCCCGCAGCTGACTGGTTTTCCTGTACCTGGGACCCCTGGAGCATCTCTGGGGCTTTGTGCTGGTGGGCTTCCCTGTCTGGGTGTGTTTATCCCCCATTTTTACCTGGAGGCAGCTTCTCGTCACTCTGGATCAGGGTCTCTGCTCAAAGGCCCTCTCCTTAGAGAAGTCCGCTTTGGCCATCCCAGCATCTCTCCCCCAGCCCTGCCACCGGCCACTCCAAGCAGATCTGTACAGTTTTGCTTTTCATATTGCACATTTTGCTGTCAGATATTGTCTGGTTCCTTTGTTCACTTGTGTGGTATCCGTCTTTCCTACTGGAATGGGGGCCCCCGCAGAGCAATCTCTTGACTCTTTGGCCCCTTCTGCATCGTCGTAACTCTGCGCCTAGTGTGTGCTTAAATATTTGTGCCACGCAAGCACAGGAGCGAGTGAGTGAACAGAATGGAGAGCACGTGTCTCAGTGCTATCTTTGCACTAGCTGTCTCCTGCTAGTCCTTGAGGACAAGGACTGGGTCTGTTTTGACTCTCAGCATCCCCAGCACCCCAAAGTAGCTGGCACACAGTAGGTATTCAATGAATGTGTGTTTAAAAGATACAGAAGTAAATGGCATTTGTAGCAGAGGGAACAAGAGAGGGAAAAATGTGGAGGGTTACTTAATTTATGGCAAGCAGATTTACACACTCTCTTCTTGGATAAAGCACTGAGCACAGCTATTTATGGAGCAGGAGTGTGTGCACGCACACACATGCCGTGCTTCAGGGAAAGGGTGAGGAATGGAGCTTCATCTGATAAGACCTTTACAATGACTCTCCCTTCCCAACTAAAGCAACGAGTGGAAATTATTTCCAAGGATCAGAGTTCACAGGGGGAAAAAATGGGAAAAAAATGGTAGGAGGGGATGTTGAAATTCTGATAAACATCCAGACTTTGTACGATCATGGGTTAAAAGGGGCTTGATGTTCACCTAGGCCAGAAGTTCTCAAATGTTAGCAAACATTAGAATGGGGATTTTATTTTTTTTTGGTAACAACCAAATTTCCCTCTTTTTCTTTCTTTTATTGAAGCATGGTTGATTTACAATGTTGTGTTCATTTGAAGTGTACAGAAAAATGCTTCAGTTATACACACACACACACACACACACATATATTAGATCCTTTTCCATTATAGGTTATTACAAGATATTGAATATAGTTCCCTGTGCTATAGAGTGGGTCCTTGTTGCTTATCTATTTTATGTATAGTGGTGAAGTGAAGTCGCTGAAGTGAAGTCGCTCAGTCATATCTGACACTTTGTGACCCCACGGACTGTACTCTACCAGGCTCCTCAGTCCACGGAATTTTCCAGGCAAGAGTACTGGAGTGGGTTGCCATTTCCTTCTCCAGGGGATCTTCCCAACCGAGGGATCAAACCCGGGTCTCCCTGTCTGCAGGCAGACACTTTAACCGTCTGAGCCACCAGGGAAGCCTTTGTATCTGCTAATCCCAAACTCCTAGCTTATCCTTCCCCCACTTTTGTAAAGAATCCCCCTACAATAGGCAGGGGATGTAAAAGATGTGAGTTCAGTCCCTGGGTTGGGAAGATCCCCTGGAGGAGGGCGTGGAAATCCACTCCAGTATTCTTGCCTGGAGAATCCCCATGGACAGAGGAGCCCGGTGGGCTACAGTCCACAGGGTCACAAGGTCAGACATGACTGAAGCAACATAACTCACAAACACACACCTCTTTGGTAAGCATGTTCGTTTTCTATGTCTGTAAGTCTATTTTTGTTTTTAAAATAAGTTCATTTGTATCATTTTTTTAGGTTCCACAAGTGATTGATGTCATATAATATAATGCTATTTGCAGCAACGTGGTTGTATATATATATGTATATATATACACAGTGGACTGTTATAACCATATATATGTATATATATATATACACAGTGGACTGTTATAACCATATATATGTATATATATATATACACAGTGGACTGTTATAACCATATATATGTATATATATGTTCACATATAGATACATATGTTATATCCTCTTTATCCATAGAATGGAGATTTTACAAAAGGGGAAGATTCCTGGCTCCCATACCCAGAGGTTCTTGTTCTGTAGATCTAGGCTAAAGTTTCAGTCTGTGAATCTGTATTTTGGCATTCTCCCTCTGGTGATTTTTACATAGGTATTCATCAGCCCCCAGGCCAGAGAAACCCTGAGCTGAACCAAACCCTATTTGATGTCTTCAAATCTCTCTGTAGCATCCCCTCTGGATGCCCTTCTTTCTATCTGTGATACCCTGGATGGAAACTCACTGTCTTTGGACATCTAAGACTGCAAGGAAGTTTTATTTCATGTGCGTAGAATGCCATTTGAAGCAGAAGGCACAGCACACACAAAAGCTTTTAAGAAGAAGGAAAGTTGCTAAAGGGTGGTGTAAAGTAGATGGAGCATTGGATGACAGGGAGATGTGCAAAGCCTGAAAGCTAAAATTGCAGGTTGAAGCCAGGAAGGCCTTGAGTGCCAAAATGCTGGAGTTTGGACATTATTATCAGACTCTGGGGACCTGTTGAAGAGTTTTTATCAGAGAACACCAGCGCTGGTAGGGTATGATTGCTCTTTGGCATGGCTCAATCCAATATCCAGTTTCTTTCTCTCCCCTACTCTTGGCTATGCTTTATTATCGGATCTCATGTCACAGGATGGTTACAGCAGTTCCAGCCCTTCCACCTTCTCTCTAATCCTTCTCTAGGCAGGAGGAGGCCCAGCATATTTTTTAAATTCACAGAAATGGACTAAAGGCATTTCACCGGCTCTAAGCAGGTCAGGTGCCCATCTCTAACCCAGTCACCATATTAAGCAATATAGCATTGTGACTGGCCAGGCTCACGTCACATGTCTATGGAAGGGATAGGGTCAACTCTACTGGAAACACAGGGATTGCCTTGAAGGATGGGTGGTCCCCCAGAAGGAGATCTGGTGAGTCAATTTAGAATGATTTATTCAATGTCTGCAGAGAACTGCTCTACTCTTTAGCGGTGTGTTGGGTGAGGTGGAAGTCCCTCTGTGGCTCAGGGAACCAGGGCCAGGGTGTAAGGTGGAGAAGGCAGAGTGGCAGAGGACGAAAGTCTTGAAGAGACAAACTTGAATGCGTGATGCTTAGTGGGTCAAGTCCTGGCTCAGCCATTTACTTTGTGAGGGGCCGTGGGAATGTTATTCATTTCTCTGGACCTCATTCTTCATCGCTCAAGTGGTACATGAAATGTTTTCTTTAGAGAGCTGCTGTAGTGAGCTGATGAATTTATATAGAGTCCCTGGCACAAAGTAACTACTTGATAACAATCAGCAATTACAATATTTCCTTGGCTCTATGAAAGCAGTGATTATAGATGAATCATGGATTTAATAGGCTTTTGGAGAGAGGAAAAAATAGATGAATCATTGATTTAGTAGCTTTTGGGGGAGGGAAAGAACTGCCATATCAATGGCATGAAATTTCAGAAATGTTAAATTTGAAAAAAAAAGTTGTCATTGAATTGAGGAAATGGACAGCTCAGAAATGTTAAATTTGAAAAAAAAAAAGTTGTCATTGAACTGAGGAAATGGACAGCGATGGTCATGGTGGTGATGGCGATGACAGTGATGATGACTGGGGGATAGGTGATCAGAGGCTGAGAAAACAGATTTGGAACACACAAACCCTGGTTTGGGCACTGACTAGCTGCCTGCTGTTGAGATATACCAACCATCAAAAGGACTCAACAAGTGGTAACTTCTTCTTCTTGCCCGCTCGGTGCCTCAGTTTCCCTTTTCACTCTCTGTCCCATGACACATGATTTTTTTAATCTTCCTTACACATAGCTGTATTCACTTACTTTTTTACAATTTTTGAAAAATAATCAAGTTGCTTTGATAATTTAGGAAAATTTCTTCCAGAAAATTATAAAGAAAAAAGTCATCTAATTTCATGCCTGCCCCCTGGAGATGACTCTTCCCTGTTTTATTGGATTTCCTTCTATGGTATTTTTCTGTGTATAACGTTTTGTTGTTGTTTAAGTCATAATCATCCTGTAATTTCAATTTTGTATCCTATTCCCCTCTTGGTTATTACCAACTTTCCCTAAATAGAATTTTAATGACCGTAATATTTTTCATCATGTGTCTGGAATTGGTTGACTTAATTATTTCTATTTTTGAACACTGAGTAGTTTCCAAGTTTTCACTGGTGTTAATAACATAGGGATGAAAAAATTTCTGCAGAAACTTATTTTGTATTTCTGATAATATCATAAGGAAACAATCTTGGATGTAGCAATGTCAGGGGAAAAAGTTGGGACATGTTTTCAGTTCTTAGTAGCCAATGTGTTTTTCAAGATAATTTTATCACTGTAGCTATCTTGTAGCTATCTTTTATCTTGTAGCTATCTGTTTTAAATGTTTGACTTGTTCACAAATGTGAGTGCATGCAAAAACATACATGTGCACACGTTTAGCATTTGTTATGAGTGACCCTGTAGACTACAATCAATGGGTCTGTGCAACTGGGAGACAACCCTTCAAAACTCTGCCACCCCAAGCTCAGTGTTAAAAGAAGCCAAAGAAGCTGACATAGGATCTGATTGGCAGGGCCATTTCTGTCTCCAATTCTGGCTCAGACACTAGGTTTCAGCTCCAACTCAGGGGCTTCCCCCTAAAATGAGATGTGGCTGCCAAGGCCAAAACGTTCTTTTCCCTCTCCAGGGTAAATTCCTTACGGCTTAAGTGACTACTATCCTTCTGTGCCCTCATGTCTGGGAAACTCTGCTGGGCCTTAGGCAACTACCCTCACCAGGGAGATTTGCTCCTGGAACATTCCTCTCAGGGTGCAGGAAAATACACCGGGGAGTGAATAATGCATGTTTATAAAGGTGTAAGCAATACAAATCTACTGTTTGATGGGCTGTTCTAAAATGAACATCCATGCTGAGAATTAAAAACTGGTTAGTGCCCCAGAAGCCTACCCCTTTCAATGACAGCCCTCTCCATCCTGCCCAGGTAACCCTTGTCTTAACTTTTATGATAATCGGTGCATTAACATTCTTCATACTTCTACTGTCTAGCTATGTATTCCTAAACACTTCAGTTTAATTTTGCCTGCTTTGGAGTTTTCTATAAATAGTATGCAAATTATGTTTCCTCTTAAGTCTGACTTCTTTAGCTCAAAAATACTCTTTTAAGATTCATCCATGTTGTTCTGTAACTTTTTTTTTGGAAAATATTACTGAGCTGAATGAATATACCACGATTAATATAATCATTCTACCTGGGGTCTACAAACTACAGCCCATGGATCCAAATCCAACTGAAGCCCTGTTGTTTATAGATAAAGTTTTATTAGAACACAGCCTGGCCCATTCATTTACACATTGTCTATGGCTGCGTTCACTCTAAGGAGAATTGTGGCAGAGAGTATATGGCCCGTGCTGTATGCTTGCATGCTAGGTTGCTTCGTCATGTCTAACTCTTTGTGATCCTATGGACTGTAGCCCTCTGGTTCCTCTATCCATGGGGATTCTCCAGGCAAGAATACTGGAGTGGGTTGCAATGCCCTTCTGCAGGGGATCTTCCTGACCCAGGGATTGAACCCACTTCTCTTAAGTCTCCTACATTAGCAGGCAGGTTCTTTACCACTAGTGCCACCTGGGAAGCCCGTATATGGCCCACAAAGCCTAAATATTTACTATATAGCCTTTTGGAAAAAAGAAAAAGTTTGCTCACCCCTCCCTTCTACAGTTGATGCACAGTTGTTCTCCAGTTTAGGGTTATCACAATTTATGCACATTTTTCCTGGTATGTAGTAGGTGCCCAAGATTTTTCTGGGGTATATACTTGAGAGCAGAATTGTTGGTTCACACAGTATACATAAGCTCAAAATTTCTAGATAATGCTGCACTGTTCCCAAGTGGTTGTATTAATTTATATCCCTCACTTGTGTATAAGAGCTCTGGTTGTTTCACATCTCTGGACACTTGTATGGGTGGACTTTTTTTTTAAATGCAAGATGAGCAGTTGTTAGGTTATGATTACTGCTGCTCTTCAGGACCCTGCAGCCTAATGGGGCTGAGCCATTGAGCAGTCATCGCTAGGTGTGCAGAAAACGTGTGTCCTTTCCTGTCACAGTGACTCCTGTCCAATTTCTTTATTCATTTGGGAAATTGCAAATACAGCTCATGTTGGTCAGATCTAGTGCCTCTAGAATTTAGATGATGAGGGGAAAAGTGCTCCAAGACAACTCAAGGTAAGTTCCTCTTGGGAACATAAGATTGCCTCCTGCTTTTAGATAAAGATGCCATTAGCTAATTGCTCACTCTGGATTCAGATTCCTTCCTTTGTTGCTTCCCATTTATCGAGTAAGAACACCTCTGGATTTTGCTTCTGTTTTGCCTGGAAATAGTAGAGGAAGAGTCATTATTTAGCTTTTTTTTTTTTTTTGTCACTACCTGTGATTAGAGGTGTTTCAAAATAAATCAATGGGTCAGATATGCCTTTACAGTCTTACGGTTGATAGCCTCATTGTTTTTACTCCACCTTTATTATGCTGGACACACTTTCTAATTTTTGCCAAAATGATAGGTATGGTTTAGTACTTTGTATCTTAGTATTTGGGGCTTCCCAGGTGGCGCTAGTGGTACAGAACCCTCCTGTCAATAGAGGAGATGTAAGAGATGTGGGTTCTATCCCTGGGTTAGGAAGATCCCCTGGAGGAGGGCATGGCAACCCACTCCAGTATTCTTGCCTGGAGAATCCCATGGACAGAGCCACATTTTCTCTCCTGTGAATTTCTTAGTCATTTTGTTCATTTTTCATTCAGTTATTTGCTTTTTCCTTCTTGATTTATTGGAATTCTTTATCATATTCTGCTTATCAATCTTTGTTGGTTATGTATTGCAAATACATTTCCTTGCCTTTGACGAATCAGATTTCACTTTCTTGTTGGTCATTTTCACTCAGCAATTTTAAATTTTAGTCAAACCAACTCATTTCCTTTGTGGCTTGTGCTTTTTGTATATTAACCAAGAAATGTTTCCTATTCCAGTGTGGAAGACAATTCTCCTGTATTAGCCTCTAAATTTATGTCTGCAGGAGTCCTTACATACAGCATCTTAGTCCTTTAGACAGCTCTGTGGAGTGGACTTTCGTGTTCCCAGTTCAGATTAGAAAGCGGTTCAGAGTCACTGGCTTGTCTAAGGCAGCACAGCTAATAAGACCATAGTGGACTGCAATCTACACCTGCCTGCCGCTCCTAAGGGCATGACCTCTGGAATCCTTCCAAGGATTCAAATAAATCCTTCCTCTTCCACAGACCGGAGAAGGGCACTCTGTTCAATTGCATACCCTAGGAAGAGGAAGTTGAAGCTCCAGAAAGGAAAGTGTGTTCAGGTACCCTGCCCAGCACCTAACCAGGAAAGAGCACTCTACTTTTATGGGGCGGGTGGCCTCCAGGATACAGACCCTGGAAATGCCCCTGTGGCCCACTTCCTGCGGGTCTCAGAGCAGCTGGCCTGCATGCCAGCCTGGGCCCGCTTCCCACCCCACAGGGCCGTTTTCAGGCCTTGGTCAGAAGCAGCCTGGCCTTGGGGGTCCCTGGGGCTCAGCTGTGGACAGCACACCCATTGTTTTTCCACGGCGGGCCTTTGAAAGTGGATGACTTCCAAAAGGTCCGCTGCTTTTTTCCAGAAGTGGGAGTCCTGCCTCTAGCCTGCCTGTTTTAGGCAAGAAAGCACACAGCAAGGGATCCATTCTGTGTCGCCCACTGGGGTCATGACTCCCAGGGTGCAGACTCTAGGCCTACCTCTCAGTGGCTCCCCCAGGACACAGAGTTGAAGTCAGACATGTTTCCCACACTGGACCCCTCTCTCCATGGCTTGTGAGTTGTAATGCAACCCCAGTACAGAAGCAGCCAGGCCCCTTCATGGGGTTGCCTTTGACAATGGGGATCTAATGGCAAAATTTACTCTGGGGCCCAGTATTCAAAGGAAAGAAAGTGTTAGCTGCTCAGTCATGTCTGACTCTTTGCGACCCCATGGACTGTAACCCTCCAGGCTCCTCTGTCCATGGGATTCTCCAGGCAAGAATATAGGAGTGGGTTGCCATGCCCTCCTCCAGGGGATCTTCCCTACCCAGGCATTGAACCTGGTTGTCCTGCATGGCAGGCGGATTCTTTATTATCTGAGCCACCAGGGAAGCCTGGCAATATTCAAATATTCCCCTCAAATCACAAAAGATGTCCCTCCTACTTGGGTATTTTACCCCTGAAGAAAAGAAGCCATTGTTTGGGCTTTATGTGCAGCATCTCACCAAGTTCCTACAACTGGCTCAATGGGGCCCCACTCTACAGATTAGAAAACAGGGGTGCAAAGCAATTAGGCACCCTGAAAACATGGGCACACTGCTATCAATGGCAGATGCACGACGGTTCATTTATGCGTCTGGCACAGACTGTTGAGATCATACTACACCAGGTGCTGCGATAGATCCATGCAGACATCTGTGGGAACGGGCATCTTGGTAGAGAGAACAGCCAGAAAAAGGCCCCCAAAGTAGGAAAAAGACTGGAGCTTGAGGAACACAGAGAAGGCCAGTGTGTCTGGAGTAGACTGATGAGGGGGGCAGTGGAGTGAGGGTGAAGGCAAGGCAGGCAGGGGACAAATCTCACAGGGCCCTAGAGGCTACAGGGATAGGAGACTTTATTTCAGGGCAGTGAGCACTCTATACGGAGAAGGCAATGGCAACCCGCTCCAGTACTCTTGCCTGGAAAACCCCATGGATGGAGGAGCCTGGTGGGCTGCAGTCCATGGGGTCTCGAAGAGTCGGACACGACTGAGTGACTTCACTTTCACTTTTCACTGTCATGCATTGGAGAGGGAAATGGCAGCCCACTCCAGTGCTCTCGCATGGAGAATCCCAGGGACATGGGAGCCTGGTGGGCTGCCGTGTATGGGGTCGCAGTGTCGGACACGACTGAAGCGACTTAGCAGCAGCAGCAGAGCATTCTATTTGGGGAGGGATAGGGTGTGATCTGCATTTTGCAAGTAGCACTCTGGGTGCTCACTGGGGCTCGAGAAGGAGTGTCAGGCCAGGCCCAGGGCTGTGACTTCAGTTCAGGGTGAAGCTGTTAGTACAGGGCGGGAAGAGCAAATGTAGATGGGTGAGGCAGAGACAGAACCCCTGTATCTCCTAGGGTATTTTTTTTTAAAAAAAAGAAAAACAGTTGACATATAATTTATATCCCATCAAATTTATCCTTTCCAAATTCACAATCAAGTGACTTTTAGTATAAGCCAAAGATTGTGCAGCCATTGTCACTGTCTAATTCTGAAAACTTCCATCATCCCCAGAAGATGCCCCATACCCGCTATTAGTCAGCCCCTCCTCTCCCTTCCTCCACTGCGTGGACATCGCTAATCTCTAGGGATCAGTCTTATTTGGACATTGCGTGTGAATGAAATGGCACAGTAACTGGCCTTCTGCTGTTTCTGGCTTCTTTCACTCACCAATGGTGAGTGGAGTGGTTGCAGTGGTTTCAGCTCATCTGTGTTGTAGCGTGAATCAGAACTTCATTTCCTCTAACTGACAAATAATGTCCCATTCCAGGACACACCACATCTTGTTTACCCATCAGCTGATGAACACTTGGATTATTTCCACTTAGCCACTATGCATAACTTCTGAAGAACATCTATGTTCAAGTTTTTGTGTGGACATTAGGTTGTCATATGTATCTGGTGGTGAAAGTGAAGTCCGATGCTGTAAAAAAAAAGCATATTACATATGAACCTGCAATGTTACGTCCATGAATCAAGGTAAATTGGATGTGGTCAGGCAGGAAATGGCAAGAATGAACATCAACATCTTAAGACTCAGTGAACTAAAATGGATGGGAATGCACAAACTTAATTCAGATGACAATTATGTCTACTATTTGGACAAGAACCCCTTAGAAGAAATGCAGTAGCCCTCTTAGTCAACCAAACAGTCTGAAATACAGTACTCGGGCGCAATCTCAAAAATGAAAGAATGATCTCAGTTCATTTCCAAGGCAAACTATTCAACATCACAATAATCCAAGTCTATGCCCCGACCAATGATGCCAAAGAAGCTGAAATTGATGGTTCTGTGAAGATCTAAACACCTTCTAGAACTAACACCAAAAAAGATGTCTTATTGTTCATAGAGGATTGGAATGCAGAAGTAGAAAGTCAAGAGATACTTGGAACAACAGGCAAGTTTGGCCTTGGAGTACAAAATGAAGCAGGGCAAAGGCTAACAGAGTTTAGTGAAGGGAACACACTGATCACGGGAAACACCCTTCTCTAACAACCCAAGAGAGAACTCTACACATGGGTATCACAAGAAGGTTGATACTGAAGTCAGATTGATTAGATTCTTTGTAGCCAAAGATGGAGAACCTCTATATAGACAGCAAAAAAAAGACCTGGAGCTGACTGTGGGTCAGATCATGAGCTCCTCATTGCAAAATTTAGGCTTAATTGAAGAAAGTTGGGGAAACCACTATGCCTTTCGGTTATCACCTAAATCCAATCCCTTATGATTATACAGTAGAGATGATGAATGGATTCAAGGGATTAGATCTAGTAGGCAGAGTGTCTGAAGAACTATGGCCAGAGACTCATAACAATGAACAGGAGGCAGTGATCAAAACCATCCCAAAGAAAAAGAAATGCAAAGTAGTTGTCTGAGAAGGCTTTACAAATAGCTGAGGAAAGAAGAGAAGTGAAAGGCAAGAGAGAAAGGGAAAGATATACCCAACTGAATGCAGAGTTCCGGAGAATAGCAAAGAGAGATAAGAAGCCCTTCTTATATGAACAGTGAAAAGAAAAAGAGGGAAAAAATAGAAGGGGAAAGACTAGAGATACTTTAAGAAAATTGGAGATATTAAGGGAATGTTTCATGCAAAGATGGGCCCAGTAAAGGACAGAAATGGTAAGGATATAACAGAAGCAGAAGATATTAAGAAGAGGTGGCAAGAATACACAGAAGAACTATACAAGAAAGGTCTTAACGACCCGGATAACTATGGTGATGTGGTCATTCACCTAGAACCAGACATTCTGGAATGTGAAGTCAAGGGGGCCTTAAGAAGCATTACTAGGATCCAGGCTAGTGGAGGTGATGAAATTCCAGCTGAGCTATTTAAAATCTTAAAAGATGATGCTGTTAAACTACAGCACTCAATATGTCAGCAAATTTGGAAAACTCAGCAGTGGCCACAGGACTGGAAAAGTCAGTTTTCATTTCAATCCCAAAGAAGAGCAATGCCAACGAATGTTCCAACTATGGCACAATTGTGCTCATTTCACTTGCTAACAAAGTTATATTCAAAGTCCTTCAAGTTAGGCTTCACCAGTATGTGCGACTTCACTTTCACTTTTCACTTTCACGCATTGGAGAAGGAAATGGCAACCCACTCCAGTGTTCTTGCCTGGAGAATCCCAGGGGTGGCGGAGCCTGGTGGGCTGCTGTCTGCGGGGTCGCACAGAGTCGGACACGACTGAAGAGACTTAGCAGCAGCAGTATGTGGACGGAGAATTTCCAGATGTCCAAGCTGGGTTTAGAAAAGGCAGAAGAGCCAGAGATTGAACTGCCAACATTTCTTGGATCATAGAAAAAGCAAGGGAATTCCATAAAAACATCTACTTCTGCTTCACTGACTATGCTAAAGCCTTCGACTGTATGGATCACAACAAGCTGTGGAAAATTCTTAAATGGAAAGATGGGGAGACTACCGGGGTCCAGCCCCGATGGATCCAGGGTGATTCGAAGGTGGAGACGGAGTAGGCGTCCTAGGAAAAACTTATCTAATTACAGATAGAGAGGGACTAGGAATTTAGCAGAGAAAAAGAGGCCAAATAACTT
>SJYF01001663.1:1091193-1105536 GCA_006410515.1 Procapra przewalskii
GGCTGTTGTGGCCGGAGGAACCTATACAGGCAGGCTAGATAACCTTCAGAGGAGTCCCGTAAGTTGAAACACTCTAGTCAATGCCCAGGAATTTTTACTGCCTTGGAGCTGCACATTAACTCCTTCTCAGAGAGAAATGGTTATGGGGGAGAGCCCCCCGCAGGTGAGAGTACAGGACAGACTCTGGTTTTGGGGTAAGATGAGCAGGAGCAGGGGAAATTCCTGAGACTTGGTCACGCCTTTGCGTATGCCAAAGCCCGCTTCCTCATGACCATGGGCAGAGTTCCTCACGCTGGCTCCCAACAGGAGACCAGAACACCTTACCTGTCTCCTGAGAAATCTGTATACAGATCAAGAAACAACAGTTACAACCTGACAGGGAGCAACTGACTGGTTCAAAATTGGGAAAGAAGTACGAAACGTCTGTATATTGTCACCCTGCTTATTTAACTTCTATGCAGAGTACATCATGAGAAATGCTGGGTTGGAAGAAGCACAAGCTGGAATCAAGATTGCTGGGAGAAATATCTATAACCTCAGATATGCAGATGACACCACCCTTCTGGCAGAAAGTGAGAGGAGCTAAAAAGCCTCTTGAAGAGGGTGAAAGAAGAGAGTGAAGAAGCTGGCTTAAAACTCAACATTCGGAAAGCTAAGACCATGGCATCTGGTCCCATCACTTCATGACAAACAGAAAGGGAAAAAAGTAGAAGCAGTGACTATTTTATTTTGTTGGGCTCTAAAATCGCCATGAACAGTGATTGCAGCCATGAAATTAAAAGATGCTTGCCCCTTGGAAAGAAAGCTACGACAAACTTAGTGTATTAAAAAGCAGAGGCATCACTTTACTGACAAAGGTCCATTTAGTCAAAGCTATGGTTTTTCCAGTAGTCATGTATAGATGTGCGAGTTGGATCATATAGAAGGCTGAGCATCAAAGAATTGCTTTGGAACTGTGGTTCTGGAGAAGACTCTTGAGAGTCTCTTGGACTGACTGCAAGGACATCAAACCAGTCAGTCCTAAAGGAAATCAACCCTGAATATTCATTGGAAGGACTGATGCTGAAGCTGAAGCTACAATACTTTGGCCACCTGATGGGAAGAGCCAGTTCATTGGAAAAGACCCTGATGCTGGGAAAGATTGAAGGCAAAAGGAGAAGGGGGCAGCAGAGGATGAGATGGTGAGACAGCACTACCAACTCAATGGACATGAATTTGAGCGAACTCTGGGAGACAGTGGAGGACAGAGGAGCCTGGCGTGGACAGTTCATTATGCAAAGAGTCAGACACAGCTTGGAGACTAAAGGGCAGCAACAGCCCCATTTTTAAACTGGGTTGTTTGTACTTTTATTATTGTGTTGTAAGGACTCCTTTTATATTCTAAATACAAGTTCTTTATGAGATAGAAGACCTGCAAATATTTTATCCTATTTGGATGGTTGTCTTTTCACATTCTTAATAGTGGTTTTTAAAGCCTAAAAGTTTAGAATTTTAATGAAGTCCAGTTTACCTCTTTTTTGCTTTTATCCCTGTCTGTGCCTTTGATGTTACGCCTAGGAAATCACTGCCTCGTCCAGTGTCAAAAATGCTCATCGTTGTGTTAACTTCTAAGCTTATACCTTTATCACTTATATTCCGTTCTTTGGTCCACTTTGATTTAATTTTTGTATGTGGGGTGAAGTAGGGGTACAGCTTCGTTCCTTTCCAGATGAATATCTGGTTGTCCCAGCACAGTCTGTTGAAACGACCATTCTTCCCCCATAGCCCAGGGCCTTCAAGAGCACCTGATGAGAAACAGCAGGGAAAATGCTGCATGGCTGAAGGCTTCCCCAGGATAACCCATCTCATAGAGCTCCATCTAGTCCTGGCCCCTCCAGAGATTCCTCAGTTCCTGGGAAGACAGCACAGCTGACTAGAGAAATCAGCTCAGAATTCAGTGAGCAGTCCCCTGATGCTTCACAGACTCAGAATAATGTCTTCAGAGATTGGGACAGGAAGACCCACTGAGTCCAACAACCTCCCTTTGCTGAGGAAATGCCCAAGTGTCAGAGAAGTGACTAGCCCAAGGTTGCAACCAGTTAGCTGTAGCTGGGCCCAGAGCAGCCTCACCACCCTCAGGATGGATCTCTGTGAGCACAGAAAAGGCCCTGCCTCCCCTGCAGACCGGAAGAGTCCCCGGGGCACAGGGATACCTTTGAAGACTCTGAGGAAATGAGCTGCTTCTTTGGCATAAACTCAGCGGGAAATAAAATAATGATCACTAATTCCAACATGAAACAATAACGATGGCTTTTAAAAAGGCCAAAGTTGAAGTCCCCCCTCTCTTGAAGAACTCTGCTGCTGGTGCTACTGGGCGCTCACAAACAATCCTCTGGGTGGGGAGGCGCCAGGGGTGGTGCAATCAAAGGTTTCCTAGGGAACAGGGCTTGGGAAGGGGGTCCTCAAGGACAAGGCTCTCCTTGCCAGGAGGATACAGGGGCCGCGCAAAGGAGGCATGTGGACTGAACAAAAACAGCAAAGACAGGCGCTTCTTTAGTGACGTCATTAGTCAGACTCAGTTTGCTCTTCTCTAAAATGGGGTGTGTCCACTGAGATGCTATTGGCTATGTGAGCAACATACCGAACAAAAGGGGCCTAAACATGGGGGGTTTTAAAGTCCTCATTTGACAGGAAGTCTGGAGGTTGACCATTCCAAGCTGGATGACCCAACTCTGCTTGTCGGAACTTCCGGGCAGCCTCTCTGAGAATCCTTCTTCTCATGCTTGTAAGATGGCAGTCTTGGTTCTCTAGTTTAGTAGGAGAAAGAAAAGGAAAGTGAAAGTGAAGTCGCTCTGCTGTGTCTAACTATTTGTGACCCCATGGACTGTAGCCCGCCAGGCTCCTCCGTCCATGGGATTTTGCAGGCAAGAATACTGGAGTGGGTTGCTGTTTCCTTCTCCAGGGGATCTTCCCAACCCAGGGATTGAACCCAGGTCTCCTGCGTTGCAGGCAGACTCTTTACTGTCTGAGGCGCCAGGGAATCCCCTAGTAGGGGAAGACGGATGGTAATCCAGAATGCATGCATGTGTGTGAACTTGACATGTAATAAGTGCCATGAAAATGGACAGAGCACCAGTGGCAGAGAATAACAGAGGGGCTCTGATTACATAGAGTGTCAGAGAAGAGGCCTCTGAAGGGCTCATACTTGAGGCAAAGACCCAAAGAACAAGAAGGAGCCAGATGCTGGAATGATTCAGGGAAGAGAGATGCCGGCAGGGCTGGAATCCAGGCGGAACCCAGCTTCTCACCTCTGTAGCTTGTGCATCATGAACAGCACACAGCCAGGAACTCTGAATTTTAGTGCAGATAGCCAGTTCTAAACAGCTCATCCAGGGCCTTCAGAATTCAGAATGCAATAAACAGTCCAGGCGAGCAAGGAATCTCTGAGAACAGGGTCTCCTGGAAATGCTGGTCCACCAGTCTCCTTGCTTCTGCTCTTGTCCTCCCACAGTCTATTCTCCAGCCAGAAACCAGAGAGTTGTGACACAAGTGTCCATGAAATACGGCCATCCCTTTGCCCAAGGCCCTCCAGTGGCCTCTCACTGCTCTAGAAGTAAACCCAGAGCCCATCCCATGACTGATAAGATTCGGCACCATCCGGCTTGTAGCTACTTCTTTGATCCCTTCTCTTACTCCCCTCTTCTCATTCACACAATTCCAGCCTTCCTGGTCTACTTGCTGTTTCTGGAATCTGCCAAGACGCTGCTGCCTCAGGGCCTTTTCACATACTGTTCCCTCTGCCTGGAACCTTCTCCCCCAAATACCACATAGCTTACTCCTCACTTCACCCAGGGCTCTGCTCCAAAGGCCCTGCTCAGAGTCACTCTCTATCACCTTGCCCTGCTTTATATCATGGGGCTGTCTTTCTATCGTCAGCTTCATCAGAGCAAAGCCATTGTGTCTGGCTTCCCCAGTGTCCAGACAGTGCCTGGCACATGGTAGGCATTCGATAAGTGTTTGTTAAATGAATGAATGAATGAACGCAGACCCACATGTGAGATCATACAGCTATTTGATACCCTAAGTTATGGTTTCTGAGCAGAGTGGCCCTGTTCACAGTGACATCAAGAGAGGGGAGTGGCAGGGAAAGAAAGATTGTGCACCTGGCTGAAACACTGTCCAGCTGAGTCATCACTGAGGCATCTTGGAAAATCGTCAGGAGGGCAGGCTGGGCTGAAGAGGGGGACTTAGGAGTCATGAGTGTGGTGAGGGTGACATAGATCACAGGTGCGTGCCCACGGGAGCGTGCAAGACAAAATGGGGGCCCAGCCTTGTGTGGACTGGAGGGAGGAAGAGGGGTGAAAAAAGAGTGGGAAGACAGGTCAATAAAAGGGGAGGAGAAAGGTAAAAGAAATAATCACAAGGGATGCAACTGAGAAGGGGCCATCATTTTCTATTTGTACTTTCCAAAATATATAAATAACTCACATAGCTCAATATTTAAAAAAAAAACAAAAGATGAGTAAAAGGCTTAAATAGACACTTCTCCAAAGAAGGCACACGGTTGGCCAAAAGGCATGTGAAAAGATAATCAACATCACTAATTATTAGAGAAATGCAAATCAGTGAGTTTGCAAATCAGTGAAGTTGCAAATGCAACTGCAAATGCAAATGCAGCTTCAGTGAGGTGTTATCTCATAGTAGTTGGAGTGGCCATCATCAAAATATCTGCAAATAATGAAAGCTGAAGAGAATGTGAGAAAATGGGAGCCCTCCTGCACTGTTGCAGGAATGTACGTTGGTGCAGTCATGATGGAGAATAGTATGGAGGGTCCCTAAAACACTAAAAACAGAGTGAATAGATGATCCAGCAATCTCATTCCAGGGCATATATCTGGAAATATACTTGTACCCCAATATTCATAGCAGCATGACATATAATAGCCATGCAACCTAAGTGTCCATCAAAAGATGAATGGAAAAGAAGATGTGATATATATATAATATATAATATATATATATAAAATCACATCTTTATCTATCTATGTGGAATATTACGCAGCCATGAAGAATATCATACTGCCATTTGCAGCAACATGGATATGCCTAGAGGTTACTATACTAAGTGAAGTAAGTCAGAGAAAAAACAAGTATCATATAATATCACTCATATATGAAGTCTAAAAAATTATGCAAATGAAGTTATTTATAAAACAAATAGACTTACAGACATAGCAAACAAACTTAAGGTTACCAAAAAGGAAAGTGATCGGGGGGAGGGATGAATTAGGAGTTTGGGATTAACAGATACATATTTCAGTTTATAAAACAGGTAAACAGGAACCTACTAGATATCACAGAAAACTATATTCAATATCTTGTAATAACCTCTAATGGAAAAAAATATGAAAAAATATGTAAAACTGAATCACTTTGCTGTACACCTGAAACTAGCTCAATATTGTAAATTAATTACACTTCATTTTTTTTAGTGTTTTGCGGGGACATGCAGGAGTGAGCACTGAGCAGCAGTACTGCTTTCAGGCACAGCAGGAAGATGGGACCTGGAAGTACATTTTTAAAGGCAATCGTTTCAGTTGGCCTTGGGAAAATAAACCAACTTTTCAAAAATAACCATGCTTTTCAAAACTAAAAGCAGACGAGTTATTCCCAATGTGGACTACTTTCAGTCAGAGCAACGGAGTTTGGCTTTTTTCCCCAAGTCCTACATGATTGGATCCACACTGGGGTCAAATGCAGAACTTGCTCAGTTCAGTTCAGCTCAGTTCAGTCGCACAGGTGTGTCCGACTCTTTGCGACCCCATGGACTGCAGCATGCCAGGCCTCCCCGTCCATCACCAACTCCCAGAGATTACTCAGACTCATGTCCATCGAGTTGGTGATGCCATCCGACCATCTCATCTTCTGTCATCCCATTCTCCTCTCTCCTTTAATCTTTCCCAGCATCAGTGTCTTTTCAAATGAGTCAGTTCTTTGCATCAGGTGGTCAAAGTATTGGAGTTTCAGCTTTAGCATCAGTCCTTCCAATGAATATTCAGGTCAGACCTCCTTTAGGATGGACTGGCTGGATCTCCTTGCAGTCCAAGGGACTCTCAAGAGTCTTTCCAACACCACAGTTCAAAAGCATCAATTCTTTGGCTCTCAGCCTTCTTTATAGTCCAACTCTCATATCCAGAACTTGCTGCTAACACTTGAGAACTTGGAGAGTTTCCATAAAAACTCAATTTCTAGGTTCTTTAAAAAACAAGAGTACCTGAGAACACTGGCCTCTAATCCCCAGGAAGCATCAGGTGGCAGCTCTCTTTCATATTTACTCTTGAATACTTTGGTTAAGCGAATAACAATTCTTTTAAAGAAAACCCTTTTATAGTGAAAACTTTCTACATACTGAGAAGTAGAGATGAGACTAATGTGAGGCACTTCGCCAGATCATCATGAAATTTGACAGTTATTAAGATCTGTCTTTCTTGTTTTCTCAATTTCTATCCCAACCTTCCCCCACCCCCACCCCAGGGAAGGGGAAGGTTGTACTATTTTAAATTAAATGCAAGATATCATGTGACTCCACCCATTAATACAATAAGTTGACTTTCTAAGAGTTGAAGACCTTTATAAATCATAGCCACAATGCCATTATCACACTCAACAAAACTGGTAACAATTCCTAAATATCATCTAATATCCAAATTATGTTCCATAAAACCCACCTACTCCATTTGGTTGACATGTCTCCTAAATTTCTTTTAATCTATAGTTCTTTTTCCCTCTTCTTCTTTTTTTCCTTTTACATTTGTTTTCCATTTGTTGAAGAAACTGGGTCATTTCTCTTGTAAAACTTGGCATATTCTAGCTTTAACCGATTGTTTCCTCCTGCTGTATTTAACATCCTTGTCTATCTTTGTATTTCCTCTGGACCAGTTATAGTTGGAGGCTTGGTTAGAGTCAGATTTATTCTTTCCTTTTTTTGCAAGTGCTACTCATCAGTTTGTTGCCGTTGTTCAGTTACTAAGTCACGTCAGATTCTTTGCGATCCTGTGGACTGCAGCACCCCGCTTCCCTCTCCTGCACTGCCTCTCGTGTCTCGTGTCCATTGAGCCGGTGATGCCATCCAACCATCTCATCCTCTGCCACCTCCTTCTCCTCCTGCCCTCATTCTTTCCCAGCATCAGAGTCTTTTCCAAAGAGTCAGCTCTCTGCATCAGGTGGCCAAAGTATTGGAGCTTCAGCTTCAGCATCAGTCCTTCCAGTGAATATTCAGGGTTGATTTCCTTTAGGATTGCCTGATTTGATCTCCTTGCAGTCAAAGGAAGAGATTCTCAAGAATCCCCCCTAGCACCACAATTCTAAAGCATCAACTCTTTGGCGCTCAGCCTATTTTATCTCTTACATCCACACGTGACTACTGGAAAAATTATACCTTTGACTATGTGGACATTTGTCGGCAAAGTGAAGTCTGCTTTTTAGTGTGTTGTCTGGGTTTATCATGGCTTTCCTTCCAAGGAGCAAGTGTCTTTTAATATGGCTTCAGTCATCATCCACAGTGACTCTGGAGCCCAAGAAAATAAAATTTATCACTGCTTCCACTTTTTTCCCTTCTGTTTGCCATGAAGTGATGGGATCAGACCTCATGATCCTAGATTTTTGAATGTTGAGTTTCAAGCCAGCTTTTTCACTCTCCTCTTTCACCACCAATCAGCAATGCTCTTTATTTCCTATTGCTTTATATCAAGGTACCCAGAACATCTGTTTTCCACATTTTAAAGAATGATTAGCAAGTTCAGATGTATCAGTGGGTCTCAGCATCATAAAGTTCACCATCATACCATTGACGATCACTGTCTGGATCATGCATTCTTACTGGGCTGACAATGTCTCCGAGGAGGCAAAACATTGTTCTTGGATGGGAGATTTTTAAAAAATCTTTTTTTCCCTGTGTATAAAGCATAGAAGTACATATAGTACACAGTAGTATACAGTGCATTTGTAGTATTAAAATTTCATGGGAGAAGAGTTGATTGGGGAAAAAAGTCTCAAAAGACTCCTTGAGGAGGGTGATAATGAAAAGGAGGTTGGGAGACACTGGCATAGACATATTATTTCATTAGGGATTGCAAATTGGTGATTATCTAATGCTATCATTTCTTGGCTATGATTCTCCTATATGGAAAAAACTTTTGCTTGCTATTTGGTTTCCCTGAAATCTAATCCATGTAAGCAAGGCAAGCAAATGCTTCAGTCTCATTCTTTATTCATCAATTTTCGGCATAAAGAGTTGATACTTAGCAGGTTCTAAAGGAAACCATGAGATTTAAAAAATATCATTTTGAATTTAGAGATGTCATATATTTTGTGTGATTTTGCTGCTTGGCTATTTATAACAGCTTATGCTGTGACCTTTTTGCTTGATCCATTTGACTGAATATAAAATCCTTGGCTCTCGTTTCTTTCTTGAAACTTCTTAAATATGTTACTCTTTAGAATTCTGACATAAAGTGGTTCTGATGATAATTTGTCTTTGAATTCTTTCCCTCTTATTAATTTGTTCATTTTGGCTGGACATCTAATGCAGTTTTCCTTTTAAAGTCCAAATGTTTAACTGGAGTGTGGCTTGACATTGACCATTTAGCTTTGACCAGTTGCTTTTCCCAGATTATGTAACTCAAGTATCTTTTTTCCCCCCAGAAAAGCTTCTGAGATCACAGTTTTTGCTATTTGTTTTCTTGTGTTGCCCACCTCCCCCCATTCAGAACTATTATACATGTGTTGAAGGTGACTTCTATTCTATTTTCTATATCTATCACTTTATCTCAGATCTTTTTAAATTCCTCATTTCTGTTTCTTTTCTTTTTCTCTTTTAAACTTATATTTCTCTAACAGCAATTTTCTGTGGTGCCTATCAATTTTATCTCTAATTCATTCCTGACCTTTTCTAATTCTGTTTTATACTGGTCTTTCTTAATGGCTCTTTTTTTCCCCCAGTTTTCTAGATCATTTTGAAATAGTAGGTTATAGTTTTCCTCTCACTGGAACTAAATGTTTCTAATGTGTTGTTGCTTTTCATAGATATATTACTTTGCTAATTATTCTGTCTTTCTTATTCTTTAACCCCAATCTTCCTCCACTTACTCATATTTAAATAGGATGGGTTTGCTCATACATTTTGGAGGAATTTCTGTTGTTAAAAGATGATTTTCAGAAACAGGTAAAATAATGACTCTAATACACATACATTTAAATATGCACATATCTTAAATTTTTTAGTCTGTTTCAACAAAGAAACAAGGAGAATGTTTTAACCTATTCAAAGGAAGAGTCAGAAAAGCACAAATATATGTGGGTTAAGGAGTGTTGAAATGAGTTACAAATGAAGGCAAACCTTCTGCAGATCCATGGAGGGGAATGAGACAGGACAGACTCCACGTGTCTACACGTAACAAACTACTTAGAGGACTCCCCCAGAATCTGATAAGGCATAGGGTATGCTATAGAATATGTATAATTTTCCAGTAAAATGTGAGATTATTTTCTATCCTGTGCAGAAGATGGGTGGCCAGCTCTCCTGGCTACTCTGAACCATAGACTTCCCCTTAGTACAAAGAGTTTGCCTGCAGGATGCTGAGAGGCTTGGCCAAATATTAGCCTGGCTTCCATTTGCACTAGCTCGTGCCTCAACAGGTAACCCCAGGCCCCTGTGCTAAGTCTGTGTTCATGTCGACTGGGGAAAAAAAAAAAAAAAGCACAACATAAGAGTTCTGAGTTAAGTTTTCTTTGTGCAAAATGAGGGCTATAGCCCAGGAGACAGCATTTCAGATAGCTCTGAGAAACTGCTCCAAAGAGGTGGGCGGGGAGGTCAGAATATATGATTTCAGAGAAGGGGGAGACCATGCAATCAAGCACATGGTTTTTGCAGAAGGTTGCTGTTAGTCACAAGGAGCAGACGTCACCATGAAGGACTTTAGTGCTCTTCTAGATTCAAGGAGAAACAAGAACTGGCTCATGAAATCTCTTCCTGAAAATACCTAATTATCTAAAGACCCATTCTGCCAACTTTTTCCAGAGCACAGAGTGCCTCATTTCTGACAGAGTGCTTCATTTCTGCTCTCCACCCCGAACTCCTTTCAGGAGGTGTTGAAGATCAGCAACTTCAGCCGCACATAATTTAATCCTTGCAGAAGTAGATGGTAAGTACCAATTGTAGTTGGCACTCAAAAAAAAAAAATTAAGCCAAACCACAAAATGTACCTGTTCCAACCCACATTGTCAAACTATTTTCAGTAATTCTTCATTTAACTCCCTTCCGTGATTTTCCATTTCCTCATGTCCCCTTTCTGCTCTTTCTTTAAAAGCTTCAGTCACCTTTTTCCCAGTTAGAGTTGAGCTCACTTTGTTTGTACCCGAGTTTCTGCCCTACTGCCCTGGTCTGGAAGAAAATCTGCCTTGCTGCCTTTAATATGTGTCTGATGCTGGTTTTCTTTGACACATCACACTTTTCTCTCTCTTCTGCTGCTTCCACAAGTTATTTAAAAATAACAATACATCAAGCTCCTCCCTTTTTATTTTCAGAGATCTGTATCCTTTGGCCACTTCCCCTACAAATATTTTGACTTTTTTTTTTTAACTTTTACTCACACACATTCTACCTTGGCTGTATTGCACACTATTTCTCTGCAGTTTCCCTCCTGGGTAACTCTGTCTCTTTCCTGGCACTTTGGAGAGCCTCAAGTTTCCAGGTCATCCCAGACCCCCTCTATCCCTGTGCAGTGCAGAGTCTTGTAGGCCCATCCAAGTTCTCTGTCCTCCAGACAGACTGTTCCTGGTGAAACATTCTTATAATAGTTGGAAATCAGAAATGAGAAAGGGAAATCAAGTGAGGATTTACTTAAGCAGGAAGATGCTCTCAAAGAAACAGTGGGCAGACAGATGGGTAGCTGCTCTGGGTTCTTTTGGCAAGCCAGTTATGAGGGGTATGCATGAAGAGCCAGTGGCAAGAATACACAGAAGAACTATGCAAAAAAGGTCTTAATGACCCAGATAACCACGATGGTATGGTCACTCACCTAGATTCAGGCATGCTGGAGTGTGAAGTCAAGTTGGCCTTAGGAAGCACTATTATGAACAAAGCTACTAGAGGTGATGGATTCCAGCTGAGCTATTTCAAAACCTAAGAGATGATGCTGTTAAAGTGCTGCATTCAATATGTCAGCAAATTTGGAAAATTCATCTGTGGCCACAGGACTGGAAAAGTCAGTTTTCACTACAATCCCAAAGGAGGGCAATGCCAAAGAATGTTCAAACTACTGCACAGTTGCACTCATTTCACATGCTAGTAAGGTAATGCTCAAAATTCTTTATGCTAGGCCTCAACAGTATGTGAACCAAGGACTTACAGATGCACAAACTGGATTGAGAAAAAGCAGAGGAATCAGAGATCAAATTGCCAACATTCATTGGATCATAGAGAAAGCAAGGTAATTTCAGAAAAACATCTGCTTCATTGACTACACAAAAGCCTTTGACTGTATGGATCACAACAAACTGGAAAATTCTTAAAGAGATGGGAGGATGAGACCACCTTACCTGTCTCATGAGAAAACTGTATGCAGGTCAAGACGCAACAGTTAGAACAGGACATAAAACAACAGACTGGCTCAAAATTGGGAAAGGAGTATGACAAGGCTGTCTATTGTCACCCTGTTTATTTAACTTCTATGCAGAGCACATCATGAGAAATGCCAGGCTGGATGAATCACAAGCTGGAATCAAGATTGCCAGGAGTGCATATATCCACTTCAGTGGCAGAGAGTGAAGAGGAACTAAAGAGCCTCTTGATGAGGGTGAAAGAGGAGAGTAAAAAAAACTGACTTGAAATTCAACATTCAAAAAACTAAGATCATGATATCCAGTTCCACACTTCAAAGTAGACAGAAGAGGAAAAAGTGGAAACAGTGACAGATTTTATTTTCTTGGGCTCCAAAATCATGTGGATGGTGAATGCAGCTATGAAATTAAAAGTCTCTTGCTTTTTGGTAGGAAAGCTATGACCAGCCTAAACAGTGTATTAAAAAGTGCCACTTTTTAATCACTTTGCTGGAAAATGTGCATATAGTCAAGGCTATGGTTCTTCCAGTAGTCATGTATGGATATGAGAATTGGACCATAAAGAAGCCTGAGCACCAAAGAACTGACGCTTTTGAACAGTGGTGCTAGAGAAGACACTTGAGAGTCTCTTTAACAGCAAGGAAAGGAAATCCTAAAGGAAATCAACCCTGAATATTCATTGGAAGGACTGATGCTGAAGTTGAAACTCCAATACTTTGGGGCACCTGATTTGAAGAGCTGACTCATTGGAAAAGACCCTGATGCTGGGAAAGACTGGAGAGAGAAGGGGGTGACAGAGGATGAGATGGTTGGATGGCATCATCAACTCAAGGGACATGAGTTTGAACAAACTCAGGGAGATGGTGAAGGAGAGGGAAGTGCTGGAAGCCAGCATGGGAGATCCCACCCATGACAAGGTCATGTGGAGAGGCCTGATGGGCAAGGCGAGTCAGGTCTCAAGGGGTCCTCTGTCTGAGCATCTACCTCAAAATCAAAATCTGTTTACTGTCTGCTATACTATACTCTTCTGACATTACCACCTTTTCTCTGGAAAGAATTAATTCAGAGCTCCAGTTAACAGTCTCCTGCATATAAAAAGAATGTTTTGGCTTAAAACCCCTTTGATGGCTTTCTAACTTATCTGACCGGTCTGCTTTACAATTTGTGGATTATTTACAGCCCCCAACCATGAGAGGCAAGAAGCTTAAAACATCTTAAAGATATAGAGCCTTTGGAGCTAAGAATTAGTTTGGTGAAGAGTTTGTTGAGTTAACGTTTACTGCCAGGCCTCCATATCCTTTATCTTTAAGGCACCTGGGAGAATATTAATCAATGTAAACAGGATGCAGAAATAGGAATATAGTAGTTTTGATGTTAGCAATACTAGACTTTTGAGTTAATGAATTTTCTCTTTGTTATAAATCACTGTACTTCTTTCTTGTTACAAATTGTTGTATCCTTGCTATGTAAGAATGTAACTTTATTTAGTGCTTTCTGAGAGTGGCACCAGACTTTGTGAAGAACACTATTACCTTTATCAGAAAAGGGCTGTAAAATGTTAATTGGCCTTCTGGCCAGAAGAGGATGTAAATCACCTAAGACTTGTGTATACAACTAGGTATGCAGAGAGAAAGCCTGGTCTCAATAAAAGTCAGGGCTGCTGATGCTGCATAATTTTATATTATCCATTGATCTCTATGTACAAAAAAAGGTATAAAAAGCCTTTACAACAATAGAGGAGGGGCCAGTCATTGGAAAGACTGGTTTCCCCCGTGTCTTCTTTTCTTACTCTATTTTCTGGCTGAATTCCCATCTGTAACAGGGAGGCTCACCATGTCTACTTACTTGCCCTGGCTTCTAAGATCCCTGAGAGAGGGAGCCCAAGGTGGGGCACTCTCCACTATTCAAATGGATGCCGGTGGCCTAATGCAGATGGTGCAAGTTCCTTGTCTGGAACTTTATTGGCTTTCCACGTAAATCAAGTTATTTAGCATCTTTTCTCCACTAAATTTTCCTACTATACTATTTCTTTTTAATTTCTCTTTATATTTCTAAATAAATAAGTTTTCCTCGCCTACGCCTTCTCCGCTTCGAATTACCCTGGATCCACCAGGGGCAGGACCCCGGCAGAGAAGCCTGCTGTGCTGCAGTCCCTGGGGTCACAGAGTAGGATACAACTGAGTGACTGAACAACAGCAACAATACAGCATCCTAGGCAACCACCTAATGCCACCATTCCAGTAGGAATTTTCTCTCTCTTGAGGCTATGAAAATTGGCTGCTGCTGCTACTGCTGCTGCTAAGTCGCTTCAGTCATGTCCGACTCTATGAGACCCCATAGGCGGCAGCCCACCAGGCTCCCCCGTCCCTGGGATTCTCCAGGCAAGAACACTGGAGTGGGTGCCATTTCCTTCTCCAATGCATGAAAGTGAAAAGGGAAAGGAATCTCTCAGCGGTGTCCGACTCTTCACGACCCCGTGGACTGCAGCCCACCAGGCTCCGCTGTCTGTGGGATTCTCCGGGTGAGAGTGCTGGAGGGGGCGCCACTGTTGCAAGCCTGCAAAAGGGTGCAGGTCTCCTTTGAGCCAGCCCGCTAACAGTGTCTCCCACGCTAAAAACCTTGTTCTCCTCTCATTCATTCTCTTGCCTGGAAGTTCTTTTCCAACGGGAACATGGACCACGACAGGAAGTCATTCCTCTCTCTCTTTCTTTGTTCATGTGTTATTTGGGGGGGTGGGGATGGGGT
>SJYF01001663.1:1112871-1152997 GCA_006410515.1 Procapra przewalskii
TTTCTGTCCAGACTTCCCCTCTTCCTCCCTCCATTTTTACTGTCAGGCTCTACTTAGCCTGGGGTTTCTTTGTTTTGTTTTCCCCGTTGTCCAGATTTTGCCTTGCAAAGGAGCTCCGGGAAGCTGGAGCAAAATTACGTCTCAGCTTCTTTTTCAGTAACAGCACCCTCATCCTCCTCCTCAGGTCTCCATCACTGGATTTACAGATGTGAGTCACCCTGCTGGTGAGAAGGCTGCTGGAAGAAAACTTTTTCTTTCTTTCCCATTTCAGCCGTCTGCACCCACGCCGCCCAGCCGGAAAGCTGCACAGCCCTTCCCTTGCTGCACCTGAAATGATTCCACGGTGGGTGGTGGGGTGGGGGGAAGGGTTCCCAGCAGCGCCCCCTCCTACCTTCTGGACCGAAATTATTATTCAGAGTTTGGCATCCTTTGGAATTTCAATAGAATCGACATCTTCATCTCTATTTTTAGCTTTTTCTTATCAAAAGCACTGTTCTCTCCTGCTACCATCTTTCTTGGAGACTGCGCATGATTAAAATACATTTTCATTATAAACGGGAATAAGACGAAAGAACTTGTTCTTGATTGCAGTCACACAGGATGAAATGATTTCCTGGTCCCTAGAAACTAGCTGGGACGACTCTCCTGGAGTAGTCATGCTCGCTGAGCTGCCACTGTGACATACTGTAAATTAGGCGCTGCTGGTCTGTCTTTTCTATTTGCTTTACTGCAGAGAGACAAAAGGACAGGGGAAGGAAAGGCTCTCCATTGATCCATTTTAAGCTTCACAGCAAGACCGTAATGTAGGTTTTATTGTCTCCATTTTACAGACGAGAGCACTGAGGCTCAGAGAGGGGGTCTGGCTGATGCCACACAGACTAAAAGCAGTGAGTGGCCGAGGGAGGTTGTGACTGCTGTTCCTCCCCGGACAAGTACTGCCGAGGGGCTGCCTGCTCTCAGGATGACGCCGGCACTCCGCCACTGGGTACTGAGGGGCCCTCACAATGCTGAGACACTGGCGGCGTTTCCCCCCAAAGTTCCCTCCCTTGCACACACCACTCGGCCACACTTCCCCGAGCTTCCAGGCCTTTTCATGGTAAGATGAAGCCTTTCCTCTAGAGGCCCCTTTTTCTCCCGGCCCCTTTTCTTCTCCCAGTGAAAAATCTGTGCTCCTCTTCCCAGTATCAGCTGAGATACCATTCCTTAAAGCCCTCCCGCCTCCCAGCTCCCCTCTCCAAGCTGGCTTCAGGGCTCCTCGTCCAGGACCAGGTGCGATGGCCCGAGGGCAGGGACAGACTCCCGCCCCCAGTGGTTCCGGGCTCCGCTCTGACTCCTCCCGTCGGGAATCAGGCTCTCGGCACAATAAGCCCCAGGGGATGACTCCATTCCTGCTTGTCTCCGCATCTTCCCAGCTTCCTGCTGCCTGAGAGAGCGCGTCCTTCTCGCAGCTTTCTGCATCATCCTCCCGACCTGGCCTCGGAAATACAGAGATGCCTGTTTCCAGGCCGCGGTTTGTGGCCTCGCGTCCTCTGCCGGCCGTTCTGGGGATCGGCGGGTGCCAACAGCGCGATCTTGCAGGCTATGCTGCCCCCTGGCGGCGTCTCTCGGCGCTGCGGCGCTCTCTGGTCTGGAGCGCAGGTTCAGGTTGGGCTCAGAAGGCAGATTTTGTTTCCTTCGTTTCTAGCCGGCAGCTGGAATCCAGGGGAGGGAGGGTCGATGACTGGCTCGGTAATCCCAGGGCTTGGGAGCTGAGAGGCACCCTCTGAGGCCACTGAATGGCCCGAACTTGACATCTTTCTGATTTTATCAATAGAACCAATGTAGGAGCATTCCAGAAAATCGGAGAGACAGAAAATTGTAAAGAAAATAAAGTTTCCCTATAAATCCACAGACACCAACTTTTAACCATTGTGGTATATATCTTTCTAATATATCTTTTTATACCTATCTATGCATTTTTATTACAAAACTGAGTCTATAACCTATAGTTGTCATTCTTGTATTTTAAAGTATTGAATATGTCCTGAGTTCAGAAGCAGAAGAAAAAATGGAAAATTAGAAAGGCATAAAGGAGAAAATTTTTACATGACTTAAAATTGCACTATCCAGAGGGAGCATTTCTTTCCAAATTACTTTATGTTTGTGAAAATCAATTATTATTTCTCTTGCAAAAATCCAATTCAGAAGTTAAAAGAATTTTTCCCCGAGGGAAAATTTACTCTTATACTTTGGATTACCCGATAATGACATACCTTTTTTTTTTCCTACCTGGCAGTTTCCGTAAACATTCTCCAACCTCCCCCTCCCTTCACCTTCCTCGGCCACTGCATTCATAAGGCTCCCAGGAGTAGCCAGGCCTCCTGTGAATCTGAGTGTATTCACCTGGGGGATTAATTCTTAGAAGTGAAACTGCATTAAGGAGGGTGTGTGTTTTTATAAGCTTTGAAATACTGCTAAGCTATTTTACAGGAAAATTCGGATGCCCACCAGCGGTCCTGAGAGTGCTCGTTTCCCAGCAGGATCACCAACGGTGCTGTCAGACTTGCGGCCCTGGGGATCATATACACTCAGCGACAATGTGCTGAGTGTGCACTGCGCCAGACACCAGGCTAAGTGCGGTCCGTTTATTTTTTATCTTCTGTCTGTGCTGCAAGGCATGTGGGATCTTAGTCCCCCGGCTAGGGGTCAAACCCACACCCTTGCATTGGAAGCACAGTCCTAACCAGAGAGGTCCCAGGGCTCTCCGTTTGTTAATTCTCATTGAATCCTCCCAATATGTCAATGAGGGAAGCAACTTCACTTTACAGATGAGGAAACAGGGTCAGAGCCCATAGGCTTCCTCAGTTCCTAGAGCAGAGCTGAGTCTCTAGCATTCATCCCAACATCCGCCTGACGGTGCTCAAGTTTGAATGGACTGTCATAGCACCCAGAGGGCTCGTCGGCAATCCCCTTAGTGTCTGACTCAGCATGACAGAAAGGGCCCGAGAACACGCAGGTCTGGCGACGCTGACGCTGCTGGCCCAGGCACCATCCCTTGAGAATCGTTGCTCACGTTACTCTAATACAGAATCCCATCTAGAAATAACCTGTGGACCTGCCTTTCACCTTGGCTCGGAGCTTATTTGAACTTGTATGCTCCACAAACCTTGCGGGGGTGTTATGTGGGACCGTGAGTACATCTTTTACAGTCCTTTGAATTCACCACATTTGGTATGTGGTACGTGATTTCACCTCTTCAAGACAGTTTCCCTACCTTTTTAATGGAGATGGCGCTTACAGGAATCTCTTGGGGGTATTACAAGGAGTCACGTCTGCAGGAAAAAGGAAAACATGCTGAAGATTGTGATTTACTGTTCCAAAGCTAGTTCTCATTATGCCTGTGGATGGAAAAGCTGGGAAGCACAGTGGCAGACACTCGGGTTTGACAGGCCTGCACTGAGGGGGCAGTTTGGCCCCCATGTGATGTTAGACGAATCAGCCCTCTTCTCTGAGTCTCATTCCTTCTCTTGAAGCCTGGGCATATCATGGGCTCCCCAAGGCTTCAGCAGGCCCTCTGTGGATTGTCTTGAGTGCTCCTTCTGGGCCGGAAGCTCCAGGGGCAGCGGGGTCCTCAGTGACAGCTGGGTTGGCTCAGGAACAACGGCTGCAACCCGGATGGTTCCAGCCAACTTGCCTCTCAATTCCCAGGGTTAACGTTCACTTTCAGCTCTGTCCCTAGAAACCTTCAGATTCCTTGTTCTTTCCACATCCTGGGGATGACATGTGAGGACCCTTCTTCAGATTCCTGGAAAGAACCCGAATTTCAGGATGAACCGGATAATCACGGGTTGGCTGGGGCCACGCGTTTCAGGTGATGGCACTGTGGCCGTGGACAAAGCAGAAATCCCAAGTGTGTTGATCGTGTCCCTAAGACTGTCAGCACTGAGGCTGCAAGCCTCCTTGGAGTCTGGTGAGGGGTGGATACACCTTCAGAGTATCTGGAGTCGACTGAGGGAAGCTTGGGTCTCTGGGAGCAGCGGGGATGTGGCACAGCAGACTTTCTCCAGCTGTGATGTGTGTAGGAATCCTGGGGCTCCGGTTTCTGCAGACACTGAGGCCCAAGCACTTGCGTTTCTAACAAACCTGGATGTTGCTGGGCTATATGGACCACTTTGAATATCTAGAGTTTAAGCGATCCTTGTATCATTGCTACCAAATATAACCTTTTCTTGGGCTTTCAGTGAAATTCTAAATGCATGAGAATACACAAATTCTGTAAAACTAATTTTATTAGAGCATTCCAATTGTAGCTTTGGGTGTCAGACCCTGGCTGCCACTATAGCTTTCAAGCGACCAGGAACAGTCTTGAGCTTGTACTATCGAAGCCCCAGCTTTCTCATCTATGTGCAGAAACTCTCCCTACCTCTGTCCCATTTAGGCAAACCCTTGTTAGGGACTTCAAAAGCATGGAGTCAAGTGTCTCCCTGTGACCATTTTAATCTGCTAATTTAGTGAGGTTGTGGGTTGTCTCTGGGGAAGCTGCTGGGATTCTGAAATCTTACCAGCATATTGATACACTGGCATTTTGAATGCACACCCAGTGTCTTTAAACAAACATACAGTGAACAATCATCCACAGAGTGTGCCCGGCAACATGTGAAGCGCTGTACTGGAGTTATCTTGTTTACAACAGCTCTAGGAGGCAGATCCAATTAGTCTGTCCAATCGATCCAAACCAATAAAACTGAAGGTCACACAGAATGTCAGCAGCCTGAATACGTGTATTTTACCAGTAGGTACGATCAAGATTGTACTGGCTGTGTCTGACCCCTAGAATATATCTTGAATATATCTCCATGATTTAAGTGATGAGCAGAGCTCCGGTAGTAAAACAGGTGCAGAGATGTGACCAAGGAGGGTAAAATGCTCAGCTGTCTATTGCCTCTGTTAAAAGGCACTCCCCAGATCCTGGGTTACATGTACATTTTCTCTGTGAACTATGGAAAATGCGAGTTCCGTGTTAGAATCTGACGGACAATATAAAAGCAACTTGACCTCAGCATCGTGTGCAAGGGTGTTGGCCACCAAGGCCAAAGGCAGAATCTCATTCCCCCTGTGTCAGAATGAATGCTCCTGGAATTTACACTGTGGGGCTCATGGTGGGTGCCGGGTGCCTCTATGGTGCTCGAGAAAGTGGAAAACTGGTAGCCAACACCAGAAATGTATTACCTGACTAATATAGGAGTTACTGACGATACCTAGATATTAAGTTTGAATGAAAGGTACCACTGACTTTTACATAAAAACTGCTTTGTCCTTCACATACAAATCAAAGAGAGGATTTATTTTCATTCTGAGTTTATTTAACATTTCATCCAGTTGAAATGAAATAATACATGGATTCCAACACTGGCTAGACACTGTGCTAATACTGAAATAAAAGCTGCCAGTCAGTTCATACTTATAATTCATTATGTTACCCAAAATATTAATAACTATTTAACTTTACAAGCTTATTGCACTTCATGTCAACTTTTCTCCAGAAAAGGTATTCCTAAGAGATCAGCAAAGACTGCCAACCTTGGTTCATTTTGTTCCTTTTGATAAACCATGATTCAACTCTACAGTTCATATTTTTCCATAAAAGCATCAAAAGTCAGAAGCTTCAGCAGATAACGTTTAAAAAGACACATCTCCAGGCTCATTATCCCTTTTGTCATGAGGCAAAAGGTTATCTCATCCTGGTATGTATTAAACGTTTGGTTAGTTTGTCAATCTTCCAACCAGTCATTCATTTTTCAATGAAGGTTAAGATTAACATGGAAATGCCAATGATCCGGGGCTAAGAATTCTGAGGTTAGCTGGGGGCGGGGGTTGGGGGGGTGGAGGCTTCAAGGCCTTGAGTGTGAAAGTGTTAGTGACTCAGTCGTGTCCAGCTCTTTGGGACCCCATGCACTGCAGCCCGCCAGGCTCCTCTGTCCATGGGATTCTCCAGGCAAGAGTACTGGAGCGGGTTGCCATTGCCTTCTCCAGGGGCTCTTCCTGACCCAGGGATCAAACCCAGGTCTCCTGCACTGCAGACTCTTTGCCATCTGAGCCACTGGGGAATCCCTGCAAGCTGCCTTAGTTACTTGTTAAAAGTGCCCTTTAAGCACCTCGTGGGGCCCTGCCTCAAATTTCTAGCTTTTACCAATTTTTAAAGAGAAGCAAAAACGGCAACAAAAGACGTCCAAGGTCAGAATGTCACGGGGAAGCTCTTTTGCTTCAAATGGCTTAAGACAGAAAGCCTGCATGAGAAAGCTCTGGCAGCGAAAGGAGGGCCCAGAGTAGCCCAGCTTCGGGCCCACTCACTGTTTCAGAGAAAAGAGAAGCACAGACATGAGGCACGCCATTCTGTCTTCACGAGGAAATTCAGTCTGCTCACATGTCAGCAAAAATCTGCTCAAACTGGTTTCTACGTTTGTTTCCACTTACAGGTCTCTGAATTACACATCGTATTGAGTGGTCTACACTTACTGAAATAACCACCTCATATATGTCTTTGAACCTCTATAGAATTACAGCATAGTCTCTGTTACACTGAATATATTACTTATGAAACTAGGACAGGTGATGTAAACAGTGGTCCATGGGCTGGTTATTTTCAAACAGGGTGGAATGTAATATACAACATTCAAGTAAAATCCAGTGAGTCACTGATTCACATATACATCATTTCTATGAAAGCCAAAGAAATCTTACAGGACAACAAGAAAAGAGAGGTCGGTAGACGAGATCTCTGGATTCTTAAAAAAAAAAAAAAAAAGAGCCAGATTCAACCCAGTCATATAGTGGTGGTTTTGAATATACTCCCCAAATTTGACATTTGTGCATTTCAGTTACTTAATTAGTTGATTTAAATGATTGAATATAAAGTCAACAAGTGCAAGGTAAGATTAATATCTTCATAAGAATATAAAACAGAATTTAAAATTCAATCAAAGAAAGTGACCAGCAATAGGAAAGCTCACAGACGTTGGCAGCAGCCTCTCTGCATCACACCTGTCTGTTACTTTGACTTTCAGGAGGTATACGAAGGAGCATTTATCCTACAAATCCAAAACATTCATCTTCTGCTTCAGGTTGCCTCCTACCCAACCTGGGCAGAAAAGCAAACTGTCCTTAATATTTAGGAGTCTTTTTTTTTTAATAGTTTAGCCTCAGGGCTTCTGTGTTTTCTCAACTCACTGCTCAGCTCTCTTTGCTTTGAAACAAGAGTGGGATAAAATATCAGTATTTTAAACAGATTTCCTTCTCACTGACTGACAATCAATATACTGAACATCTAACTCTATGCCTAGCGGTGCTCTGGAAAACTCTGGGTGTGAGTGAGGACATTGTCTTTGAAAAAACAGTGACTATAAAAGCTACAGGAAGGGTGTCTGTAAATCATATCATGATTCAAATGTAAGGGACGGGGGCTGGCAGGGGAGGCACCCAGGCCACCCCCCGGGGCTGTGCCGTAAGTAGCAGCTGAACTCGACTGGCTTCTATGGGTCTTTAAAAGGTTTCTGTCACCGAGAGAGCCCGGCCGCCCAGGTTATTCCTCTCCAACTCGGCTACACCAGGCTCGCGGCAGGCAGGCTCCTCTGAAGATGCTTCTTAACCTGCTTTATAACCCCTTGTTAAAATACACACGCCGTAACTCAGGGTAGGTCTCTCGGATCCTGGCTTGCAGCTCGGCCTCCAAGCTTGTCACAGACATGGAACTAGGAGAAGGGAAAAAAAGACAGGGTCATCCCATGGACGGTGGAAACTCGAACCTGAGGAGAGGCAAGTGAGGACCCCCGCTCACCCTCACGACTGGTGCAAGAGCCCTGCTTGAAAAACGCTTCGCGTCCCAGGAAACTATCACTAAATAAGAAAGAAAGGCACCATCAGACCCCTTTTTGTCTCTCATCTTACTAAAAGCTTGAAAAACCACTTATCGCTGGCAAGGAGGCATGGTAACCACACTCTCAGACCCTGATGTATCGGAAAGTAATCTTGGTCAGGACACTTCCTAAGAAAAATAACATAAATGTTAACAATTCATGAGAAGAAGACACATGTATTCGGTGGAATTTTTAGCACTAAAAATTCACTTGCATTAATGTGCTTCTGTCCACTGTATAGTGATACTATATTCTGAAACTTTTAGAAAACATGAACATATATGAGAAAAAACATCTCTTGTAGTCACACTACTGAGAAGGACCACTGTAAGTCTTTGCTTTGTGCATGTCAAAAAGGCACCTGAATGTTTTCTATGTGCATATGTATTAAAGCTTATTTTTTCATTACGAGTGCATACTTAATATGTAAGCTGCTAAGTCACTTCAGTCGTGTCCAACTCTATGCGACCCCATAGACGGCAGCCCACCAGGCTCCCCCGTCCCTGGGATTCTCCAGGCAAGAACACCGGAGTGGGTTGCCATTTCCTTCTCCAATGCATGAAAGTGAAAAGTGAAAGTGAAGTCCGACTCCTAGAGACCCCATGGACTGTAGCCTTCCAGGCTCCTCCGTCCATGGGATTCTCCAGGCAAGAGTACCGGAGTGGGGTGCCACTGCCTTCTCTGTAAGAGGATGAAGAAAAACTGCCCAGCAAAACTGTGGACTTTCTGTTATGGAAAGCTCATCTGCCCCTTTCCTATTTGCCCATTTCTGTTCCCCTCTGATCTTAAAAGAGACTAATTATGGGAATGAGATCACCAGGCAATTTAGCCTAACGCCTGACTTATGCTGTCCTGAATGACCTGTTCTTTTCCTAGATAGAAAGAAGAATGAAGAATGAAGCAGTTAAAAAAAAAATGATGAGCTCTCCATCCCCAACACCCACCCCTTACTCTGCCCCCTGCCAAGCAATCTGCAGGCAGATCATTCGGGCAAGACAACATCTGAGACACAGTAGTTGGCTCATTGAGATCCTTTCCCCTCCTTTTTTTTTCCTTCAAAAACTGTCGTGATTGACAGAGAAGAAGAAATATCACAGGACATCCTTTATATGTGGAATCTAAAAAGAAATGATACAAATGAATTTGCTTAAAAAACAGGAGCAGACTCACAGACTTAGAGAACAAACCTACGGTCGCTGTGGGGGGAAGGATGGGGAGAAGGGATAGTTAGGGAGTTTGGGATGGACACGTACACTCTGCTATGTTTCAAATGGATAACCAACAAGGTCTTCCTGTATAGCATAGGGAACTCTGCTCAACCTCATGTGGCAGAATGGATGGGAGGGGAGTTTGGGAGAGAACGGATACATGTATGTGTGTGGCTGAGTCCCTTTGTTCTTCACAGGAAACTGTCACAACTTTGTTAACTGGCTACACTCCAATACAAAAATTAAAAGTTTTTTTTTTTAATGAAAGGTATTACATGAAAAAATAAACTGTCACAACTGAGCAAAATCTTTGGAGTTGGTCTCTGGACATATGTTCACCTTCTCCCTGATTTAAGCATCTTTCCTTTCTACTGAGACCTGTGTCTTGAATTACTGGCTTCCGAGCTGCAAGCAGCCAAACCTGGGTTTGGTTAACACTAGTAATTAGTTTCTTAAGAATTGTTCTTTACTTGAGTGGGCTTCCCTGGTGGCTCAGTCAGTAAAGAATCCATCTGCAATGGAGACCCCTGGGTCAGGAAGATCCCCTGGAGAAGGAAATGGCAACCCACTCCAGTGTTCTTGCCTGGAGAATTCCATGGACAGAGGAGCCTGGCAGACTACAGTCCATGGGGTCACAAGATTCAAACACCACCACCATAGTTGAGATGTGGTTAACTGAGAGCTAAAAAGACAGATATAGATTTATAGACATAATGCAAAAAAGAGAAAAATTATGAATATAGAAAAAAACACAGTGGCTGTTTTTTTCTTCTATATGGAGACCTTGGGTAATTTTAAAATAATGTTGCTAATGGCAATGATAATGGCTATGACTTAGTGCTCAATTTTTGGGTCAGACATTATGTATTTTTGACCCTTATAAAACCTTGGAAAATCAAGTATTATCTTAAGTGACTCAAGTCATTGAGTGCAAGGTCAAGTGCTGAACACTGATATTCCAGTACTGCAGACTAAGGAAACAAACCTTTCTTACCCGAAGCCCTGAGATTCTGGGGTTCGCCCAATTAAATAGTGCTCCTCTTCAGGAAATTCATCTGTACTGGGCTTCACAACAGGTTCTGAAGCTCCTGCCCTCTCCAAGCGGGGCTTAACTATGGGCATCAAGGTGATAAAGGTTCCCTCTCCTTGAAATTTAAGTCCCCAGCTAACAATAGCGGGGGTCAAAGACAAGTGTAAGACCAGATAAAAGACGGATATCTCTATCAGATAGGGGGACATGATGAGGTCAGTTCTAGAACAGACTACCGCGTCCCAAAGCCACTGGAAAGCCTCGGGTTGTTAAGGGCTTCTGTGCGGGGCCTGTCGGCCCACGAAGGACATGGCAAAGGCAGGATAGCAGAAATCACAGCAACACAGCAGACTGCTGCCCCTCTGTACCTGGACGTTAGACAAGAAAAAGGCTGAAGCCTCAGATTTAAGTGAAGCTGATTTAATGCCAGTTAATCCCGTTCCTACATCAAAGGCAGGATTCAAGGGCAACTTGTGATGAAAGATATATGCACAATAAAACTTTTAAGGCAAAAAGGGAAAAAAAAACCCTCAAGTAGGAAGAAGGAAAGCCAATATACCAACCGCCAAAGTTAAGTGCATACAGTTGCTCTCCCTGGGGGTGGAACTTAAATTCTAATATTTCTGCCTTATAGACGCCTTTGCCAATGGACTGGACACCAGTGAATCATTTTAAGAGGAAATTTGCACCAGAGTTAACCTGGGTCTTACACAAGAATAAAGCATTTTCAAATGTAATCGTAGCAGGTAGCAAAGAGCTGGGCAAAGAGAATTTTGATATTAAATAGATGTGCATTTAATTTCTGCCTCTCTCTCTTCCTTTTAGACTCAACTTCATTATCTTTTCGAGACTCAACTTTCCTCCTAGTTAAATGAACCCGTGTCTTCAACTAGTTTTTAAGGTTAAAATGTATGATCATTCTGAAGAGTAACAAATACATACCTTTTCTGTGGAAACAGAGCACAGCACAGAGGCGTAGCAAATACCAAGCTTCAAGAGAAATGAAAAAGACACATCAGAGCACTTTTGAAATGGTCTACTTTTCAGATTTTTTCTATTCTACTTTGATAACAACCCCCTTTCTTTCTTGAGTATTATACTGCCAACACAAAAATATGTACTATTTGCGTAATTTTACTACTAAGGGCTGCCAAAATAATTTAAGAAAGGGAAAAAAACCAAAGAGATAAAAGGAGTTTTAAAAAAAGAATCACACAAATAGCCCCAAATGTTGCAGGTTTCTCTAAAAACGGTTTCTTTCTAGCTAATGACTGGGACTAGATGTTCTGAGATGGTCTCATTTTTCAAAATGCATGTCCCATATTAGCCCTCACTTTCATATGCTGTATATTAATCTTAAAAACAGAAAGAACGACATTGAAGTAATTCTACTCACCAAAAGCCAACTATTCCAACTTGAACAGGTGCGCTCATCCATGGGAACCTCTGGGTAAAAAAATAAACCATTTTGAATACTTTTTATACAGGCTCTCAGAGACAGTTTTCTCTGCTGGTTAATTGGAAGGAGTGTGGCCACATTACAAGATCCAGCTGGGATGCGATTAGCGAGGTATGAGGGTACCACTGCAACGGCGCGTTAGTCCTGACTTCCTGCAGCCCGCGGCCATCTGGCCATGAAGCACATGCAAGGGTCAGGTGGCTTCTCCTATTCCTCCCTTGTGCTTAGAGTCAGAGAGATGCCTGCTTGTAAATGGGAGCTGGAGGAAATGTTATCGCTTGGCTATAATTTGTCTCCTGGCTGGGGAGGAGTGTGGTTCCAAAGCCGGAAGACTAACAAACCTGTATTCAAATCTCTGTCCTTCCAGTTCACCCCCACTGTGGGGAAAGGGAGGCAGAGTCCACCCAGCCCAAGCTCTGGTTCCTTCTCTGCAGAATGAAGATCCCAACAGCCTCCTAAAAGCATGTGCACGAAGATACTCCAGATAACATTTATCAAGCACCTAGAGCTGTGCCTGGAATGTTCAGAAACCCAAAGCCATTGCTGCCCTGCTCCCGCCCCCAACCCTGCACCTCTCCTCTCTTGGTTTTAGTTGCGGTCAGTACGGTTAAAATAATTGCTAGCATAACAAATTCTTGGCTGCCACTTTCTCGTTAATAGAGATGAATGAGTTGGTAGGTCTTTTGGAGAGTATGTGTTATTAGATTTTTAGCTTTCAAAAGGGAATTTTTATAAAAGCATAATATGCAATATAAAGAGCAACAAGATATATAGGTTATATAAGTAAGGCCATTGAAAGAGCTGCCACCAAGTTGCCAACTAGTTGTAATGAAATCAGCCAGAGTCAACAGAAGTGGTTAATTAAAAGATCAGGATCCCAAGGGGGCTTGTGTGAGAGGCGTACCCTGCTTTCCGAGAAGGCTCCTCTGGCGAAAAGGTACATCCCGTGGGTTAAGGGAGAGAAAGGGAGAGATGTCAGCAAGCAGAGACAGGCCCACAGAGCTCGCATAGACGGGCTCCACCACTCAAGGGACGGCAGGAGAAGGAAAAACTGCATCTGGGGCAGCTGGCTCCGACTGACGCTGCATGATTTTCTTAAGGAGATGGTAAATCGTCTTCCTAGCATTCTGTCTTTCTCAGTTGTGTATCATCAGTCTGGGAGTACAGACTTGGTGATGGGAAGGCAAGCTAAGAACTGAATAAGATCTTGCTGGAAGATAGACCCATGAGAGCCCACGAGAGCAGCCTCTTCTTCTCAAGTGGACTCTTGAATAGCTGTGTGAAATCTCAACAACGGGTGTGCACAAACCAAATGCTGACGGAGGCTCATGCAGAGGGTTTTGTTGGAAGGGTTCTCAGTAACCACAAGGATTCTGGACAATTCTGATCTCTCCCATGAAGCTCAACCTGGATGTCATCCCTGCTCCCAACTCCTTTCCAGCACCCCCTCCCGCCTCATTCACCCCTACTTCAAACAGAACGTGGTCTGAGATTTTAAAAGTGAGCTGAGGATGTTTGGGTTTTCCCCTAAATAATCACAGAACTTGAGGGAGGGACAGAGCACAGAATTGTGGAAACAGGATATTTTAAATGAATTAAAGACAGTAATCACAAGTTTAAAAAGATACATATTCAATGAAGTAAAAGCTCAAAAAGTTAGTATGAGTAAATTCCTTCTCTTTCCAATGATCTTTACTCTTTACTTCATACTGTATATGAAATGCAGTAAACTGCACATACTGACTGTGTAGAAGTTTTGACATATGTGTTCAGCTGTGAGGCCATCGCCACAATCAAGGTAATTAAATATTTGTAGCTATCATCCTTGTTTTGCTCCTTGTGCCCTTGGCCATCCCACCATCTTTCCTAAACCCTACTATACCCCATCCCTGGCCACCTCTGATCTACTTTCTGTCATTATATACTAGTTTATGATTTCTAGGATTTTATAAACAGTATCTATTCTTTTGTATAATTATTTTGCGGTTTACTCATGCTGTTGTATATATGCATGGTTCAGGACTTTTTACTGCTGGGTTAGATATTCCATTGTGTGAATGGAATTTGATAATCCATTTTCCTATTTATGCACATTTGGACTGTTTCTGGTTTTGGGCTATTGCAAATAAAGCTGCTTTAAATACTTGCCTTTTATGGACATACATTTTCATTTCTTCTAGGTGGAGCATATGTTTAACTTAAGAAACTGCCAAACTATTCTCCAAAGACTCTTCAGAGTCCCTTGGATTGCAAGGACATCAAACCAGTCAATCTTATCAGAAATCAACCTTGAATATTCATTCGACTGATGCTGAAGTTCCAGTAATGTGGCCACCTGATGAGAAGAGCCGACTCACTGGAAAAGACCCTGATGCTGGGAAAGATTGAGAGCAGGAGAAGAGGGTGGCAGAGGATGAGATGGTTGGATGGCATCACTGACTCAATGGACACGAGTTTGAGCAAGCTCCAGGAGGTAGTGAAGGACAGGGAAGCTTGGTGTGCTGCAGTCCCTGGGGTTGCAAAGGGTTGGACATGACTTAGAGAATGAACAATAAGAACAACAAAGTGGTTGTATCCTTTTACATCCCCACCAGTAGGGAATAAGAGTTTCAGGTCCTTTAGCTACATCCTTGCCAACACTTATTATGGTCAGTCTTTTTAATTTTAGCCACTCCAATAGGTGTTTAGAGGTAGCTAATGTGGTTTTTAACCTGAATTTCCCCAATGACTAAAGATACTGAGCATCTTTACATGTGATATTATTTGATATCTATGTATATTTGGTGAAATATCTGTTCAAACCTTTTGCCATTTGAAAAAAACAGAGTTGTTCTCCTAAATAAGTGTATCTTTTGGATACAAGTTTTTTATCTGACACATACTTTGCATAAATTTTCTCCAGTCTGTTCCCTGTCCTTTCATTCTCTTTATAGTGTTCAGAAAACAGAATTTTAACATTTCGATGAAGCCCAATTTGTCCATTGTTTCTTTTAGGGACTGTGCTTTTGGTGTTAAGTCTAAGAAATCTTTGCTTAACTCCAGACCTCAAAGATGTTCTATCCTCTGGAAGATAGACAATTGCAGACATTCACACTTAGACCCCATGAACCACTGGGAGCTGGTAAGTCTGTGTGTGTATACCATCCATTCCCTGCACCTGGCCCACATCCCAGGCAACCTGACCATATGCAGGCCTCCCACCTCCGTGCCCTTTCTGCGCTTCTGCACCACCTGTGCCCCCAGCCAGCCATTTTCAGGGGGTCTCCGCCCACCTGCTGCAGCTGGGGGAGAAACTCCCCCATGCTCCCGCCATGCCCCACACTCTTATTCACCATGCGTTGGAACCATGTGTCCTGTGCCCTCCCCGCCACCACACCATATGGTTCTGAAGCCCTATTTCTATGATAATGGCACCCAGCACATTGCTTGGCATGCAACAGGCATTGACCAAAGGGCTGCTGCATCAAACGAATGAATAAACGCTACAGTCACACTCCATCAGCAGGCAGTCCTGAAAATCTACTGAGTAGACAGAGCTGTCCACCTTTATTAAAGAAAATATAAACGAACAAGAACTTCAGGAATGAGGAGCTCTTATACGACCCAATTCATATCAACTTTGTTCTCAATGAAAAGTGCCAGCAAGGTAAAGAGACCACAGGAGCTATTCTTCAAGAAAACCGTTGGGTGAAGCACCAGCTTTTAAAGCAGTGAACTTTTGGTTTCCTGCAAAGATTTCAGTGAGTCACCTGCCCACAGCTGATGCTTTTCGCTAGCACTCTGTTTGGAAAAAGACAGGGCGTGGGGGGGAAGGATGAGTCATGACGAATGCTCCCGAAGCTCACTGGTTAAAAAAGCCAAGAACATTCAATTCCTTTCATGTTTGCAGAGTTTGGTCACATCCAAGGTGAAAGCCCCAAGAAGCACATCCTTGCAAGGAGGCACATCTGGCTGCTGGAGCTGTGGGAACAGCGGGCCGACCGACCCAGGCAGATGCGGCTGCCCACACGGACATGATGTACAGCTGAAGAAATTATCTCTGAGCCTTTATAAAAGGGGCTCTGAAGAGCCTCCCTTTCAAAATAGTGTGTGAAAGTGCTTTGCAGATGGAAATGTATGGATACAAATATAAGCTGCCTCCACCCCTGTTTTCACAATGGCCATACATCAATGAAGTCCTACAGTCCTTGCTACGTGGGCAAAAATGCAATATTCTGATCTAACAACAACCCTGAACGTAGGAGTGGGATGTATGTCTGAGGAGCTCAACATTTAGCCATAGCTCTTTCAAAACATCATCCTCCAAGGAGGTCTGAATCAGTTCAGCAGCAGCCAGACCCTTGACAGCTAGTAAGGCCCTTGGACAGATCCAGGAGCTGCTCTGACCGCCTCCCTGCCCCGCCACAAGGCTTCTGATGCCCGCAGCCTCTTCCGGCCCTGTGGGAGGCCCTTCAGGGGGGAAGTGGGGCAAGCAGAGGGGAAACAAACAAGGGAGGAAGGACAAGGGAGAGAAACACAATAGTGATTCATTTTTCATGTGAAAAACTCTAGGGCCATGTTGGAGTAGTGGCTAACTGCATGTGTCATTTGTTGGTTGCTTCATGGAAGAAAATGCCAGGCTGTATCTGTAGCAGTTTCTGTCTGTCCCAGCAGGAAAATGATGCAATATGCCCAACTCTGTCTCCTGGCCAGTGTCTGTTGCCGAGATCTTAGAGTAACGGCAGCAACTTTCCCAATGACACCGAGACCCCAGGAGTTCAAGGCCACGATGGTTGGGAGAAGAAAGGGCCAAGTTCACATCACTGTTTTCTCTGGGGACCTAACTTCAGCACAAGTGTAGATCTGCATGCAGACTCTCTCAGAGAATTTCTGGAATCCCAAGCCCACAGCACTCATGTGTGCTCAATACCCACAGCCAGGAGTGAGACGCCCAGGGAGTAATGTCCCAGCAGCAGTGGCAAATGGCCAGATTCGGAGCCTCGCTGCGAAGTCGGGCTGCTGACACCCCTCTACTAACTGGGTGCTGGGTGGTGTTGGGGAGGCTGAGAGAGAGGACTGGGAAAGCTTTGATGGTGGGGGTACCACCACTGAACGTGGTCTCCCTGCTGCATTCACAGGTGCTGATTCACAACATCACGTATTACTGGTGGAATGACTCACACTTGGTATTCCTCTCCTGCAAAAGTTTACTTTTATGCCAGACAACAGGATGAGGTGACTGTCTCAAAGCCTTGTATCCATGCGGAAATCTGATCTTGCTTTAAAAGTCTGATTTTGCTTAAAGTCTGCAGGAGGGGGAGATTGGATTTATTAGATTTTTTTTTTTTAATTCTCTGTTGGCCCTGAAGTTGGCATGCCAATACCTTAAGAAATTAACAATCAGGAAAATCCAAAGGTTGCCTGGGTCAACATATGCCCTTGCAGAAGGACTATAATCCTAATATCTTATCAGATCAAGAGCGCAGTGAAGAACACAGTGTATCAATTCTGTATCTGTAAACAAGCCACTGGATGTTCCATTTCCTACCGATTTCCTACCGGCATCCTGGAGGATAAGGCTGATGGCCCCTCTCTAAGTTCATTTGACAGGTTTTCCCCTTCAAAGCCTAAACCACTTCCCGTAAGGAAAGCAGGGATAGATAGAAAAAGGAGCATCAACTTTTTTTTTCCATTATCTGAAAATCAGTGAGACCTCAAAGTTGGTGAGTTTTAGATGTTTACATAATTTAGTAGTTTCCAGACCTAGTTACCGTTGTAGTACATACCCTAATTCCTTGGCAACTTTAAAGAGTTCATCTGTTTACATAATATGGTAGCGTCAAGATCTAGTCCCTGTTCCAGCACACACACTAATCCCTGAGCAGCTTTAAAGAATTCATCGTTTCTAAATTCTGCAGAGGAAAGAGACTTCAGCAAAGCCTTTTCATGAATCCTCAAGTAAGAGCTTATCAAAGTAGGTAAGATGTCAAATGAGGTCACCTTTACATTTTGGTCTTCACTAATAGCTTTACTGGTTAAATCAGTGAAAGTGTTTTATATTTTTGTTTAATCTTACATGTAAGACTGTAGAAATCCACCAGAAGATGGATGGAGACTCAGCAGGCATGTGAGAATGCTGCTTCCTGGGGGTGGTCCAGGGGTCTGTGGATCTCTCAGGATGCTTGGAGAGGAACAGCTCGATCTCTAGAGACACTGCAACACCCCATCATGTGTGAGACTGCTAGAGGAAGAAGCTCCGAGAATATAATTTGCTCATGTACCCGAAGCTCCCAGGAGAGAATGAGCGGGCTGCCAAGGAGAGGGGCCCTCTTTCTTGCTTTCACATGGGGTTGGTACATCTGACATGCCAGTCAAATGAGGCACTCAATACTATTGTTTTTTCAAAGCATACTTTTCTTGGCTTATCGTTTGAGAATGTAATTGCACAGAAAAGTATTTGGTGTTAGTCTTAAATTTCCCCCCTGGAGTCCATAGCGTGAATACACAAAAATCATTCAGAAAGCGTCAGGTCCATGAACCATGTCCTTCTTTCAAAGTCTGGTAGTGTCCCCTCATTGTGACGGTTCGCCCTGAGAAACTGCAGTGTTTCCTGAGAAACTGCAGTGTTTACAACACGCCTGCTCCCCCAGCCAGGAGCTGGAGCCCTTCCTCCCGCAGGAGCACTGGTGTCAGATTCCACGCACAGCAGGAGCCGGAGGAGTTACAACCTCCGCCTCTTCCCTACCTGTTACAGGAAACTGGAAAGCTAAGGTGAAGCATAAATACAACTGCATTTGAATCCTGGAAACCAACCAGACAATGCACAGAGGTTTCTCGGTTACAGTTGCATCCTGGAATATTTTCAGACCCTGACGGGAGGCAGCTGATAGATTAATGGATTATTAGAGATGACTACCCCAGAAAAATACATCTAGGCACTAATTCAGTATTCTGTGAAGCTGCTACTCCCAATTATTCTTTCCTTTCAGATAGTATGTACAGAGACTTACAAACATATCATTCCAAATCCACACCCTCTCTTCATTATTACTTAGCTAGGGATCTGACTGATAACTAAGATAAGCGTGTACTTGGGTTATGGCCACTCAAGAGGAGTGGGCAGCATTCCACAAATGAAAGATTTATGAGAACTCTTTCAAATATTTCTTATTAGAAATAAAATATTTCATCAAGTGTCCAATTGCCACTGGCCTTCAAATTCTTTACTCCTTATCCATGTGGGAAATAGTCTGTATAGTTTGAAGTCTGAAGACAAATTGTAAGGATTGAGACAAGGATAAACAGAACTGGGGCTTACCTTGAGAAAGGCTTTCTTTTCCAGAGTATTCATGATAAATGGAGGGATGGCTGGAAGTAAAGATAGACCCCCTTAAATCTTGGATAATGTCTATTTTCAGCTCATGGTTTTTTTTTTTTTCCTCAACAATTTCACAAAAGGCTTATATTACTTGCAGACTAGTTTCACACTGGCAGAGTAAAAGCAATTGCAATATTCGTTAAAATATCTTAGCATTAAAAAAACTCCCACTGTTTCCATTTGTTAAAGTTTTGAAAAATTACACAATGCTCTATGCCAGCTAGAAAATTTTATGATCTTGATGAGAACTTTATCTTTAACATTAAACATGCAACAATGCAAACATCAGGAACTTTCCCCTTCTGTACCAATGATACAAATGCAGGCTTTCCCAGGTGTCCATCCCTGTGGAGTACAGTATAAACATTCCTGCCTTGAGTCACACAGACCACTTGTTAGCTGGAGTGACCCAGAAAAAGTTACCTCACTGCTCTGAGCCTTGGTTTTCTGTTTTCCTCATCTATATAATGGGACAACTGTATCAAACTAGCCAGGACGATATGCTGCAAGGATGCATGTAGAACATCAGATAGCTTAGTTCATTTACTCATGATTCAGTGGCACCCCACTCCAGTACTCTTGCCTGGCAAATCGCATGGATGGAGGAGCCTGGTGGGCTGCAGTCCATGGGGTTGCTAGGAGTCAGACACGACTGAGCGACTCCATTTTCACTTTTCACTTTCATGCGCTGGAGAAGGAAATGGCAACCCACCCCAGTGTTCTTGGCTGGAGAATCCCAGGGACGGGGGAGCCTGGTGGGCTGCCATCTCTGGGGTCACACAGAGTCGAACAAGACTGAAACAACTTAGCAGACTCAACTATCCATTAGACTAAACTGTCACAGCCATGTCAATATGTCAATTACCTTTAGAGATGTTGCTGGGATAGGAGGACTGTCTCTTCTCCCGGGACTAAATAATGTTTCAGATAACCAAGCTACTGGAAACAAATCTGTTGGGACGACTGAACTCCAAAGAGGAGCCTTGTATTTCAAAATGGGAAAGAGCAAAACCAAAAGCCTATCCAGGGTAGCAGCTGGAGTGGCCAGCTTGGTCTCATAAAATCTGGAGCCCTGGGCTCAGCAGGTACGCCAGGGCAGCCTCCCCAGCTCCTCGCAGGTCAGTGACAACATGCTGGTCCCTGACTCAGGGGACTGTTGGCCTACATTTCATGACTGTGGTTTCCTTAGGTCACCCACGCTACAGTGCATACCGCTGTCGTACGAGGATCTTTGTCAAATCACTTAACGGTGGTTAATCAGTTCAGTTCAGTTCAGTCTTTCAGTCATGTCCGACTCTATGACCTCATGGACTGCAGCATGCCAGGCTTCCCTGTACTTCACTCTATCCCAGAGCTTGCTCAAACTCACGTCCATTGAGTCGGTGATGCCATCCAACCATCTCATCCTTTGTTGTCCCCTTCTCTTGCCCTCGATCTTTCCCAGCATCAGGGTCTTTTCCACTGAGTCAGCTCTTCATATCAGATGACCAAAGTATTGGAGTTCCAGCTTCAGCATCAGTTCTTCCAATGAATATTCGGGACTGATTTCCTTTAGAATGGACTGGTTGGCTCTCCTTACAGTCCAAGGGACTCTCAAGAGTCTTCTCCACACCACAGTTTAAAAGCATCAATTCTTTGGCGCTCAGCTTTCTTTATGGTCCAAATCTCACATCGATAAATGACTACTGGAAAAACCATAGCCTTGACTAGACGGACCTTTGCTGGCAAAGTAATGTCTCTGCTTTTTAATCAGATAACCAATCAGCTGAGTGCCAGTAGTTGGAAAGGAAGGAAGTTTTCTTTCTTTAACTTTTGTTGGCTCACTCCTACTTGTGAGGAACGCTGATGAGCATTCCCAGAGACAAAAAGAATTCAAAGACAACGGCCAAAAACACATTCCTGGGAAAACCGAACACTCAAGTAAGCGTGCCTCCTTTGAGAGCTTAGTAAATAGCCAAGGGCTGTGTGCCCTCAATTTAGACAAGGAAATTGAAGATACTCATTTCTGTTTTCTTTTTTCTTTAAGGAGTAACGTACTCTTGGGCCGTCTGGTTTCTGAGAACCTTCTTGAGAGTCCTGGTCTGAGCGTAGCTGAAGAAGCTTCAGGACTAGATCAGAGATTCTCGGAGGAACTACGTCACAACAGAGGTTGTCTGCGTTTCATCATGCTGAGTCCGAGTCTAATGGACAAAACTGGCTCCATCCTGGCAGCCACTTTATTCACAGTTGCTGGATTTAAACCAGCTTGGTTTGTGTTCCAACGGTTTCCAATTGATTCATATAAATCCTCAGTATAAATTACTCTTATTCAAGAACTGTTAGAAGTTTCTTGTCAAGACTGACTAAGACCAAATTCTTTCTCTTCAAATTCTCACCACCTGTACTGCCAACTGCCCTGGTCCAACCACCATCCTGACCAGTCTCCAGTCACCAGTCTTGATTCCTCTTCAGCTGACTCTCAGCATGGCACCCAGAGTCATGCGGCTAAAGCCCGAGTTGGGTTATTATTGTTACTCCCCTGCTCAAAACCCTGCAAGACCTTCCACCCCTTGGACTAAAGGCAGGACTCCAAATGCCTGCAGAGCCATCCACGCTCTGCCCAAGTCAGCCCGGCTCCCCTGTCTACTGTTCCTGCCCCTTATCTCTCCACCCACATGGCCCTGTGATGCTTCTAAGCCACCAGGCATGCCTCAGCCATCTCTTGCTGTTCCCTGTGCCCAGAAGATGTATCCCTGGAACCACCCTCCCCCTTATCTGCCCAATCTACTCCTGTCACCAAGCAGGATCTCTGGGGTCTTCCTGGGACAGACCCCATCCCTACATCCTCTGCTGCAGCAGCTCTCGGAAGCACCCAGATAACAGTATCTCAGGACGATCACGAGCACACAGCCCCCAGACTGTCCGGAGCCCAAGGACTGATGCTGTTAACCCCCTTTGTTACCTTACCATCAGCCAATCAGAGAACTGTGCACGAGCCAATCACACACCCTGCAGCAGCCCCTCCCCACTGTGTGGCCTTTAAAAACGCTGTGTCTTTAAATGCTTTGGGGTTTTTGGGGGGCATGAGCCACGCTGCCCTTGCACAGCCCTGCAACAGATCTTCCTGTTCTCCAAACTCTGTCGTTTGGTGGTGCTCGGCCTCACTGTACACACGGACTTGTGTTTGATAAAACGTCCACTCCAAGATCCCCACCCTCTGTATCCCCTGAGCCCTTGTAACCATCTCACAGATTGCATATCTGACTTATTTGGTCAATTCTCTACCTCCCCAGCCAGAGGCCATCTCAGGGAGGGATCCTTCACGGTTGGTGCTCACTGGCACACCAAAGCTTGTTCAAGCGAGATGTGCCAAGTACACGAACAGATGCCAAGGTTCTCCTCACCCATGCCAGGGGCTGCCATCAGGATCCTGGAGACAACTACTTGCGTGATGGCCTGTTTGGCAGCGTTTGCTGACTCGCCCAGGCGGTTCCCGTTCTCATCTGTGACAGGAATGCCAACTTTGAGTTCCCTGGAGAGCAAGACACGTGCAAAGTTCAAACAGGCGGTTCATGGAACAGCTGGAAACAGTACTTAGACTGTGAAAGATCAAGTCCCTACTTAATCCAAAAATGCACTCCAGGGTCATTTTTGGCCCTAATAAGCCTGATTTTTAAATGCCATGAACAGGCTTAATCCTTGTGGGATAGACACAAAAAGGACACAACACTAGCAAACTTTGTAAAAAAAAAAAAAAAGGCAGCATTTTGAATAACAATAGAACTCAAAGGATGACTCGGTAACTTTAAGAATTTCAGGCAAGGCTTAAATGGGGCTCCTGCTGCAGCAGTGGGGAGCGGAAAAAACCAGCAACAGCTTCCTTTTCTAGCTGGCTGGGTCCCTGGGGCTTGCTAGCTCCCTCGGCTGGGGGCCAGCTTGTTCCTTATATGCCGTGAGAGTAGAGGTGTGTCCAGGGGTCCAGCAGGACGGTGGCTTAGACATTTCGTCCAGTCCTTAGGTGTTGTGTGCAGGGGCCTGCTTCAGCCCCTGGCTTTTGCTCCAGGCTCTTCAAAAGTGGGAGCTGGCTGTTTTGGTCTCTTTGTATCTTTTCTCCAGAATATGCCCTAACAAGGAAGCCTTGCCTGAATTTCTCAAGAAAAGAAAATGAGAGAGACACAATTCACAGCATCATTAAGTAAGCTAGCCATACTGATAGAGAAGCCACAAGTACAGGCACTACTGAATATTGACCTATGGTCACTAATGCTATCATTATTGCTCCTCTGTTACCCTGTTTTTCGTTATCCATTCCAAAATGCTTTTTTTTTTTCATTCTTCCTTCTCCTTTAATTTTTGCCAGTACTAAAAAATACTTCCAAAGATATGTATTAATCTTATCTTAAGCCCTAAAAGAAAATCTGGGTGGGGGAAGAATCTATTTTATAGAATAAGCTTTCCGGGCACAGACATCATAAGTCTGAGATCTATTTTTTTAAAACCTTGTATCATACAGAAGTAGAAAGACTAGTCCAAACCCCATATGCTCATCAGTCCACTTTAATAATCAGCAACTCAGAGCTGACCCTGTTTCATCAATGGGCCCATCCTCACCCCATCACCAGATTACATGGAGGCAAATCTCATATAATTTCATCTGCAAATACCAAAATAAAACAAAAGTTTTTAAAGTTTCAACAAAGCACGTTATTAGAATAGATCCTACTGTCAAGCAAAAGTCCTCTCTAGGAGGGCATATTAACCTTACCTTTGCCTCATTAACGGAATATTAATGCAATTAGCCGCAGCTACAGCAGCGAAGGGAACGAAACGTCCTATGAGTGGAGAGACGTGCTGCAGAAAAGATAATTCCGAAAGCAAGATCTTATTTTCTCTACAGTACTGAATGCAAATACTTATTTCTTCCCCCAAACCACTACCAAGGCAGAGTCCTACTTGTAGAGAAACGCAGGCCAAAAGTGTGCTCAAAACTTGTTTCCTAGAGGTTATTTTTCTACTGCCAGCCTGGGCATCCTGGGACCAGGTGGACATCCATGGTATTTTGCTGGCTGCATGTGGATCACGGAGCAGGGGTTTTGAAGTCCCAAAGTCTTGGGTTTAGATGCTGACTCCTCCACTCTTCAGAGGTGTGCCCCGAGGCCCCCTGCCCAGCACCCAGCCTTGGTGGGCTGTGTGGGTGGTAGGGAAGCATTTAGCACTTAAGACACAGGGTCAGCTACAAACAAGTGTCTTGGCAAATGTTATTAGTGAGGATATAATTTTTTTAAAAAACAAAAAACAGTTGAAGATGATGACTATAATAAGAAAGTCATCAGACTTGAACTATTCTGAAAAATAACAGAGAGACTTTGAGCCAGGTAGGTGAGAACAAATTAAGATGCTTTACTACGGAGACAAAAATTGGAATACCTTGGTTAATGCGTTGAGTCCTAGAGCTGTTGCTACAGCACCTGTTGTTGCAGAAACGTACGCTGTTCCCAGTTCACTGAAAAGAAGGCAAATGGTACATAAACAATGAGTGTATGCCAGAAAACTCAAGTCCAACATTTTGGGAAGAAATGAAGAAGATGAAGAATAGAGAGTCCATAAAACAGGACACAAATGAGCTTATTGCAGGGACAGGAACACGCTCAGGAGAAGAGCCTCGTGGCTGCCGAGCCGGAAGAGGGGAGGGAGCGATGGGCTGCAGGCTTGGGTTTAGCAGATGCAAACCGCCGTATATGGAATGGACGAAAAACAGTGTTCTCCTGTACGGCACGGGGAACTACAGCCGACATCCTATGACAGACTACAATGGAAACGAGTATGAAAAAGAATGCACATTTTACCCAAATCACTTTGTGGCACAGTAGAAACTAACAGCATTGTAAATCAACCATACTTCAATAAAATAAGTTTTAAAAAAAAGTTCACCAATGATATATTCAGCTCTGCCGGTAGAGCTATTCATACAAAAAGGAAGCAGACCCATATAAAAATGGCATATAACCTAACTACCACGCCGAACAAGTGGACGTGAAGAATATGTATGTCCGAGGGAGGGGAACAAAGGAAGCTGTGACTGGGCAGGAAGCTACAAATGTGGGGAAATGCACATTAGCTTAAATGCTTGTAGCATATGGACTTAAATAGAAAGTACCTCTCAAAATATTGCTATACATACTGAAAGTAAAAATGCAGTGCTGCCATTCTTAAAATGACATCTTACTGTATAAAAATACTACAAGTCTTATCCTCAAAATACAAGTAAGCCCAAGCAGTTCTCTATTATTTTTAAATAAATTTTAATTCAAGAATTAGATGAAATGAAGGTGTGATCAGCACTGCTGGGTTGCAGATTTCAATATTCGTTGTTCCCTTGGATAATAGAAAAATACAGATGATTAAACTCAATTTAAGAGTTAAAACAAAACCAAAAATTCTTTGAAGTGTTATATAAGTTAGGCTCAAAGTTTTGGTTAACTAATCACTTTAGCCTGCCTGAACATTTTTTTCACAGGAGGCAAAATTTTAAATCCATTCACTTTCTTTCAGGCTCCAGAGACGTTCTATTTTAAAGACAAATCGGATATAAGATCCCCTGGATTTCTGCAGAGATCCCCCCCGCCGCCCACCACTGCTGATGCTGCTATCTGTGTAACCCACAGGGCCTGCCCCGAGCTGTCTGCTGTGGGTTCCCTGGGGGTGAAGGGGATGTACCCTTGGGTGCAGGAGCCCTGCCTTCCTACCAGCGCCACTAATAGCACGGATGATGTCTGAGAAGGCAGGCAGTGGAAACTGTTATTTAGGCAGAAAGGGAGGAAAAGACACACTACTGAGGTACACAGGCTCCCTAAGATTCCGAACCACATAAACGATTTGTACAAATGTACTTTTTCACCAGGAGGGCATGACCACTGGATCAAATGAACACCAGAGGAATGCAGAGGCTCGTTAAACCTTCCAGTCTTACTTGACAGTGAGGGGAGCATCTCCACTTCTGTTGGTGTAATTGACCACGGCATTGAAGGACTGGTTGATCCACTGCCAGAAAAGCACCGCTGGTGTGGTCCTGAAAGAGAGAGGCCTATCACACACCCACCGCCGCTTGGGATCTAGCCGTCATGCAGAGCAGACGCCGTGAACGCAGGGACCCAGACGGGAGACAGACTGGAGCCGGGAGAGCGCTGGGCCCAGGACTGGGTGTTCTGCGTCACAGGCTGAGGACCAGTGGAGCTGGGCAGGTCTTTACCCTCTCTGATTCTCAGTTTCCTCACTCATGGACTGTGGATAGCAACAGACTGAAGGCGGCTAGGGCAGTGGTCCTTGAACCTTTACGGCACCAGGGATGGTTTCACGGAAGATAATTTTTCTACAGACTGGAGTGGGGCATGGTTTCGGGATGATTCAGGCTCATTACATTTATTGCACACTTCATTCTATTATTATTACATTAGTTCATCAGGCATTAGATCCTGGAGGATGGGACTGCTGGGTTAAGGTGAGGATGGAGTTAAATCTTATCTTAAACTTGTAAGGGAGCCCAGCAAAGAGCAGGCACTCAGTTGCTGTGACCAACATCAGGTCCCTTCTCTTACAGAAAGAATCTCTCTGTAGGCTAAGTATTTCTCATCCCCCCTCATTCCACGTATAAGCCTAGGTGTTTACACCTACATACATCCTTATATGTATATTATATGAATTGATCACAAAGAGACTCTGCTTAGAGGCTTTCTAAATGTTCTTTCTCATTTTCTTTTGGGTCTAAGATTTAAGGAGAAATTCGACCTCCTTTTGGGCTACAAGGAGAGTTCTATTCAACACAAGGAAAAGGTAAAACAACCTCCCAGGATTGTAACTTTTATACAAAATGAAACTCCACATGAAACGGCATTTATTTCAATACAACCATTCAAGTACAAAAATGTGCTTCAAGCTCCTGGAATATAAAACAAACTGTTGTTACATTCCCAGAACTTACCTATAAAATGTCATCATACAACCTGTGATGGTCATGTTCATTGGAACCTGAGCTGACATTCTTCCTATTAAAATCATCTTTTCTCCAGTGTCAGGATGAAAAGCTGAATCATAGATGTACTTTGCTCTCCATAATTCATTTTCTGTGAGACCTGAAGGAACAATTCCTTGCCTAGGAAAACAGCAACAAACAACACAGCAATTGTTCATTCCAAGCAGCTCACCAGTGCTACCTAGAACGTCTGTGTCTGGACAGGGTGAACCATCGAGCTATTTCATAGAGCCAGGGAGATTCCAATAACACAAAGGACAATATACACTTAAAATGAGCACTTTAAACCCACACATCTCAAGTTATCTATAATGTGGAAAAACAGAAATGTGTTGTAAAATAGGGAACTATTCAACTTTGAAATAGTCTGTTTTAAATGACATTTTAAAATGTACTTCGAACTCTGTAAACTCTATGAAATTTTTATCTCATTAGACAAAAGCTGTGGCCATCAAGAACATGAAATCATTCTTAAACCTGTATTTTGAAAACCTAGACTAGAAAGGTTCATTATATCTCCTTATCAAAGAAACACATATTCCTTGCAAGAAATTTAGAAAAGACACAAATTTATTAGCATAACTAAAACCATTCGAGCTTTCCCTGATTCAAAGCCACTGGTAATGCTTAATGAATACCCTTTCAGATTTTTCTAGATTGATATACATGATGCATTTATCACCTTTTTTATCAATACTATTTTGTAAACCTTTCTCTATATCTTCATATATTCTATATCATCTATACTGGGTTGAATACTTTCCCCCCCAAAAATTCACATTCACAAGGAACTTCAGAATATGACCTTATTTGTAAACAGGGCTGTTAATTATGTAGTTAAGGTGAGGTCATGCTGGATTGTGGGGAAGGGAGGGCAAGTTCAATGACTGATGTCTTTGCAAGACCAAGCGTAGCCACATAAAGAAGAGTATGTGATGAGGGAGACAGAGATTTGAGAGGCATGGCTACAAGCCTAGGGCTTCCCGATGCTGGAAGAGATAAAGAAGGATCTGCCCTAGGGCTGTCAGAGGGAGCCCTGCAAACACCTGGATTTCAGACCATACATTTCCATTCTTTTAAGTCACTCAGTCTGTGGTAATGTGTTAAGGCAGCCTTAGAAATCACACTAACCCCTGGTGTAGGACACTGTAACTGCACTTAACCTTTTCCACTGGTAAGGGATGAGGAAGTAAACAGTCTTATAAATAAAACTTTCCCTACATCCAAGATTATTTAGAAAGAAATGAGTATATTCTCTGAGATAAAAACTATGTAAAATATTAAAACTAAATATTTTATCCTTTTTCTCGACTGGAGTATGTCCCTTTTCTTATCCTCAGCAGCGGTACCATCATCATTACCTAGGTAGCCTGTTGTACTCTTTATACAATGTGGATAATTTGGTTCAGTTGGGTTATCTGCTGTCATGGAAATTTTTAGTATTATGGATTCAGGTCGTGGGGTTGCAAAGAGTTGGACACGACCAAGCATAGCACAGCACAGGAACGAAGAAGGCTCTGCCCAGAAAGGTGGGACCCATTCTAGGGTTATAGGCATGTTCACAGACACTTCTTGCATTTTCCTAACAGGCTGTTTGTTTTGTCACTTAAAGTTTTTAATCGATTTGGAATTTACCTTAAGATACAAATATGAGAAATTGCTTAACTTCTGTTACCAGCTGGCTGGTCTTCCGTTCCAATATGAAGATTTCAATGTTATCTTTATCATCAGTTGAGCTGTTATGGATGTTACGCTTGCTTTCTGGACGTTCCACAGTAATCCCCTTATCTTGTGGTGTCAAAGCCACTGTTGTAATCGATGGCTTATTTAAATTAATTTTTATTGGAATATAGCTCATTTATGATGTGTTAGTTGCCACTGTCTGACAGTCCACTTAATGTCTCGTAGAGCAATGGTCCTTCACCCCACTCCTCTTCCGCTTTTTCAAAAGTGCCTTAGCTATTATTTTGTTAATTTTATAGGTGATCACAATTGTATTTTGACCAAAACTGTATTAATCTGGAGAGAACTGAAACCTGTGCAACATATCCAGGCCTACCACATACTCCTCCGGTTATTCAAAGGGCTTCTTTTAATGACGACACGCAGCAGCCTTGCACTTGCCTCACATTTATCAATCCTCTTTTTAGCTATTCTTGTAGGCATAAAGTGGTATTTGTCATTTTTTTTTTTTACTTTAGACTTTCCAGTATATATCCCCTTCTTTTCTTCCAGTTTTGTTGAGATATAGTTAACATACATATAACACTATATAAGTTTAAGATGTTCAAAATAATGACTTGACTTTCATACATCATGAAATGATCAGCATAATAGTTTAGCGAACATTCCTATCATACAGATATAACATTAAAAAAATAGAAAAAGATATTGTTCCCTGTGATGAGAACTCAGAATGTACTCTCTCAACAATTTTCATATGTAATGTATAGAAGTGTTAATTTTATTTATCATGTTGTATATCATATCTCAAGTACTTATCTTGTAACTGGAAGTTTGTACCTTTTGACTGCTTTTATCCACTTCCTCTCCTTTACTCCCTGCCTCTGGTAACCACAAATCTGAGCTCTTTTTCCATGACTTTGTTTCTGCAGGATAGCTGAACTACAATACTGCGTGAGCTCCTGGTACCACCACAGTAACTCAGTACTTCTATGCATTTCAAATTTATAAGTCTGGCTGCCATTTGCCACCTTACAAAGATATTCAAATTATAATTCTTGACATATCCCCACAATGTACACTTCATACCTGTGACTCATTTCTTTGGAAATTAGAAAAGACCCTGATGCTGTGAAAGATTGAGGGCAGGCGGAGGAGGAGGCAAGAGAGGATGAGACGGTTGGATGGCCTCCCCAGCTCAATGGACATGAGTTTGAGCACGTTCTGGGAGATAGAGAAGGACAGGGAAGACCAGCGTGCTGCACTCCTTGGGGGTCACAAAGAGTTGGACGCGACTAAGCGACTGGACAAGGACGACAATTCAGTAACTGGGAGTTTGTACCAGTTGGGAGTTAATCCCCTTCACCGCTCTCTCTCCTCTCCACAACCTCCTCTCCTCTGACAACCACCTGTCTGTTCTCAGTATCTGTGAGTGGGCATTCATTTTGTTATGTTTGTTCATTTGTTTCATTTTTTAGATTCCAAAAAATTGTTGTTTTGAAGCGTTGTCTTCTCTTATTCTACACAAGTAAAACCACATAGTATTTGTCTTTCTCTGTCTGACTTGTTTCATTTAGCATAACACACCCAAGTTCAGCTGTGTTCTCAGAAATGACAAGATTTCATTCTTTTTTTAATGGCTGAGTAATATATTTTTCACATATCTATATTTATCACAACTTCCTATCCATTCATCTATTGATTGGTACTTAGATTGCTTCCATATCTTGGCTATTGTAAACAATGCTGCAATAAACACAGGTGTACATATATCTTTTTTTGAATACCCAGGAGTGGAACTGATGGACTGTATTTATTGGGTTGGTGCAAAAGTAATTATCATTTTGCATTGCTGAATTTTGCCATCTGATACTGGAATACATTCTTAAATAAATGTGGTTATCTTATACATCATTTTAATGTACATTGCATGCTTTATCATTTTTTGCTATGACTTATTTAGTTCAGTTCGGTAGCTCAGTTGTGTCCGACTCTTTGTGATCCTACAGACTGCAGCATGCCAGGCTTCCTGTCCATCATCAACTCCTGGAGCTTACTCACACTCATGTCCATTGAGTCAGTGATGCAATACAACCAACTCATCCTCCCGCCTTCCATCTTTCCCAGCAACAGGGTCTTTTCAAATGAGTCAGTTCTTCGCATCAGGTGGCCAAAGTATTGAACCTTCAGCTTCAACATCAGTCCTTCCAATGAATATTCAGGACTGATTTCCTTTAGGATTGACTAGTTGGATCTCCTTGTAGTCCAAGAGACTCTCAAGAGTCTTCTCCAACACCACAGTTCAAAAGCATCAATTCTTCCTGCTCAGCTTTCTTTATGGTCCAACTCTCACATCCAAGCATGATTATTAGAAAAATCATAGCTTTGACTAGGCAGACCTTTGTTGGCAAAGTAATGTCTCTGCTTTTTAATATGCTGTCTAGGTTGGTTGCAACCTTTCTTCCAAGGAGCAAGCGTCTTTTAGTTTCATGGCTGTAGTCACCATCTGCAGTGATTTCGGAGACCAAGAAAATAAAGTCTCTCACAATTTCCATTGTTTCCCCATCCATTTGCCATGTAGTGATGGGACCAGATGCCATGATCTTAGTTTTCTGTATGTTAAGTTTTAAGCCAACTTTTTACTCTCCTCTTTCACTTTCATCAAGACGTTCTTTAGTTCTTCTTTGCTTTCTGCCATAAGGGTGGTGTCATCTGCATATCTGAGGTTATTGATATTTCTCCTGGCAATCTTGATTCCAGCTTGTGCTTCATCCAGCCTGGCATTTCACATGATGTACTCTGCATATATGTTAAATAAGAAGAGTGACAATATACAGCTTTAACGTCCTCCTTTCTGGATCTGGAACTAGTCTGTTGTTCCATGTCCAGTTCTAACTGTTGCTTCTTGACCTGCATACAGATTTCTCAGGAGGCAGGTCAGGTGGTCTGGTATTTCCATCTCTTTAAGAATTTTCCACAGTTTGTTGTGAAATGCCTTATTACTTGCTATATATTTCATATTTTTTTAGACTATGGAAATGACATTAAACAAAAGGCAAATCTGAGTGATTTTCAAGTTCAAAATGGGTTGTAAAGCAGCAGAGGCAATTCGCAACATCAAGAACTCATTTGGCCTAGGAACTGCTAATGAACATACAGCGCAGCGGTGCTTCAGGAAATTCTGCAAAGGAGACCAGACCCTTGAGGATGAGGAACCCAGAGGCCGGCCATCAGAAGTTTCCAAGGACCACTGAGGGCAACCATTGAAACCGATCCTCTTACAACTATGCGAGAAGTTGCTAAAGAACTCCATATTGTCCTTTCTGCGGTCGTTTGCCATTTGAAACAAATCGGAAAGGTGAAAAAGCTCGGTAAGTGGGTGCCTCACAAGCTGACCGCAGATCAAAAAATTGTTTTGAAGTGTTGTCTTCTCTTATTCTACACAACAGCGAACCGTTTCTCAACTGGATTGTGATGTGTGACAAGTGGGTTTTATATGACAACCAGCAACAACCCACTCAGTGGTCAGACTGAGAAGAGGCTCCAAAGCCCTTCCCAAAGCCCAACTTGCACCCAATGAAAGGGTCATGGTCTCTGTTGGTGGTCTGCTGCTGGCCTGATCCCCCACAGCTTTCTGAATCCCGGTGAAACCACTACATCTGAGAAGTGTGCTCAGCAAATTGATGAGATGCACTGAAAACTGTGACACCTGGAGCCCGACTGGTCAACAGAATGGCCCCTGACCTTCTCTGTGAGAACGCCTGAACACACTTTGCACACCAAACACGTCAAAAGTTGAACGAGCTGGGCTACAAAGTTTTGCCTCATCCACCACATTCACCTAACCTCTCACTAACCGACCACCACTTCTTCAAGCATCTTGATCCCTTTTTGCAGGGTAAATGCTTCCACAACCAGCAGGAGGCTTGGGAAACGCTTTCCCAGAGTTCACTGAATCCCCAAGCATGGATTTTTACGCTACAGGAATAAACAAAATTATTTCTCGTTGGCAAAAATGTGTTGACTGTAACGGTTCCTAGTTTGATTAATAAAGATGTGTTTGAGCCTAGTTATAATGATTTAAAATTCATGATCAGAAGCCGCAATTATGCACCACCTAATAGTTTTAATTTTTAAAGGAATCTCCATTCTATACATTCCCACCAACAGGACACGAGGGTTCCCTTTCCTCTGCATCCTCACAGAAAGTCGTTATTTGTTGTCTTTTTGATTCTGACAGGTGTGAAATACTTCACTGTTGTTTTAATCTGCATCTCCCTAACAACTAATGATGCTCTGCATCTTTCTATCTGCTTGCTTGATATTTCTATATTTTCTTTGGTTGAATGTCAGCAGTCTACTCAAATCTTTGGACCATTTAAAAACATTGGGCTTAAAAGAATTCTTTTTCTCTTCTTGATGTAAGTCCCTTATGAGCTGTAAGTTTTGCAAATATTTTCTTCCAGTTTGTGAACTGCATTGTCGTTCTCTAAACAGCGTCTTCTGCTGTGTAGAGACGTAACTTTTCCCTTATTCTTCATGCTTACAGCCTAAGGAATCTTTGCCTATCGCAAAGTCATACAGATTTTATCTTGCTTTCTTCTAGAAGCTTTACAGTTTTAGCTTGTATATTTAGGTTTATCATTCAAGTTATGTTTATGGTTTTAAGGTTTAACACTTTAATATGAAAATCCATTTTTCCAGACTCACTCGTCAAACAGAATATTCTTTCTCTATTGAATTATCTTGAGAATTCTATTCTGGGATCCCCTATTCTGTTCCACTGACCTATATACTTATCTTTATGCCATACTGTTTTGATTACTTGAGCTTGATAGTAAATCTTGAAATCAGGCATTTAATATTTTTGTTGCTACTGAAAGTACTATTTGTAAAATTTCAATTTCCAGTTATTAGTTGTTACTAAATAGAAACTCACGGAGAAGGCAACGGCACCCACTCCAGTACTCTTGCCTGGACAATCCCATGGATGGAGAAGCCTGGTAGGCTGCAGTCCATGGGGTCGCACAGAGTCAGACATAACTGAGCAAGTTCACTTTTACTTTTCACTTTCATGCACTGGAGAAGGAAATGGCACCCCACTCCAGTGTTCTTGCCTGGACGGGGGAACCTGGTGGGCTGCCGTCTGTGGGGTGGCGCAGAGTCGGACACGACTGAAGCGACTTAGCAGCAGCAGCAGCAGCAGCAGCAGCAGCAGCAGCAACAGCAGCAGCAGCAAATAGAAACTCAAATTGATTTCTGTATATTGATCTTATATCTCGTGATTGGGCTAAACACGCTCTATTTGCATTTTTGGTAGATTTTTCCTACACAGATGATCATGCTTTCTGTGAATGAAGACAGTTTTAGTTCCTTTCCTATCTATACATCTTTTATGTTACTATTTTTTCTTACTGGACTACTAGCTACTCAGCAGAATGCGAAATGAAAGTAGTGACTGTTGAATTCTTGGCTTTGTTCTTGATCTCAGGGGAAAAGTTTTCATTCTTTCATCATTAAATTTGGTGTCTGTTGTAGGGTTTTCTTAGACGTACTTTACTCCTTCTATTCCCAGTTTGCTGAGAGTTTTATCATGAATTGATGTTGGATTCTTCTCTCTGCTTTTTCTGCATCTACTGAGATGACCATATGTTTTTCTGTCATAGTCTAATACAGTAATTTCCAAATGTTAAAATGAAATTGCACTGTTGTAATAAACCACATTTGGATTCTGCTCATTTTGGGTATTATCCTTTCTATATACCCAAGATTTAAGCTGTTAATTTTGTTGAGGATTTTTGTGTCTATGCGATATTGGTCTGTAATTTTTTTCTTGTAATCCCTTTGGCTTTGCTGTCAGTAGTGTCATAAAATGGATAAGGAAGACTTTCTCCTGCTTCTATTTTCTGGGAAAGTTTTGATGGAATTGGTATTGTTTCTTCCTATGAAGAAATGATTTCTTCACCTGTGATGCTAACTGGTCTGAGAGATTTTAGTGGGAAAGTTTTATATTTATTTATTTATTCCATCTTTCTCTTTATTTTTTATTCATCTCATTTCCTCCTTTTTCCTTTTTTCTCTTTCCTTGCCTTCTTTTGCATGGAGTCAATTTTGGTAATTTGTATATTCATAGAGGGTTAGATTGTTCTTGCCTGGAGAATCCCATGGACGGAGGAGCCTGGTAGGCTGCAGTCCATGGAGTCGCTAAGAGTTGGATACGACTGAGCAACTTCACTTTCACTTTTCACTTTCATGCATTGGAGAGGGAAATGGCAACCCACTCCAGTGTTCTTGACTGGAAAATCCCAGGGATGGGAGAGCCTGGTGGGCTGCCGTCTATGGGGTCACACAGAGTCGGACACGACTGAAGTGACTTAGCAGAGGGTTAGATATTTTACTAAGATTTCCGAAATTTTTAGCAAAGAGCTAAATAGTAGGCTTTATTTTTGTATTTCTGTTTCCCATAGGAAACTTCCTTATCCTCTTGCTAAGTTTTAATTTTATGTATTTATTTCATATTGACTGGATGTGCTAGAGGCTTATCTTTCTCTAGGTTTATCAAAGAACTAGTTTTAACATTTATTTTTCTATTAATTTCTGACTTTAAACAAATACAAAAAGTGAAAGTGAAATCGCTCAGCCGTGTCTGACTCTTTGCGACCCCATGGACTGTAGTCTACCAGGCTCTCCATGGGATTCTCCAGGCAAGAGTACTGGAGTGGGTTGCCACTTCCTTCTCCAGGGGATCTTCCAGACCCAGGGAGAGAACCCTGGTCTCCTGCATTCCAGGCAGACACTTTAACCTCTGAGCCACCATACGAACTTCCCTCTATTTTCCTTGAAAAGCAGTCTATGGAGTAGTAAAAGCAGAGACATTACTTTGCCGACTAAGGTCCGTCTAGTCAAGGCTATGGTTTTTCCAGTGGTCATGTACGGATGTGAGAGGTGGACTGTGAAGAAGGCTGAGTGCTGAAGAATTGATGCTTTTGAACTGTGGTGCTGGAGAAGACTCTTGAGAGTCCCTTGGACTGCAAGGAGATCCAACCAGTCCATTCTGANNNAAGCTGAAACTCCAGTACTCTGGCCACCTCATGCAAAGAGTTGACTCACTGGAAAAGACTTTGATGCTGGGAGGGATTGGGAGCAGGAGGAGAAGGGGACGACAGAGGATGAGATGGCTGGATGGCATCACGGACTCGATGGACATGAGTCTGAGTGAACTCTGGGAGATGGTGATGGACAGGGAGGCCTGGCGCGCTGCGATTCATGGGGTCGCAAAGAGTCGGACACGACTGAGCGACTGAATTACTGAATACTACTACTCTGGAGCCAGACTGTCTGGGTTCCTATGCTGGCTCTGTCACTTAACAGCGGCAGGACTGGGAGCCAGCTAAACTTTCTTGCCTTAGTTCTTTCATCTGAAAAATGGGCGCATGAATAGCATTTACTTTTGCTGTGATGCTTAAATGAATGCATGTAAAGTGCTTCAGGCAGTATCAGCCCACAGCATGTGCTATGTGGTATCGCTATTTTCTTTTTATTATCTTGCACTGCTCTTTAATTTATTAAGCTGACGTCTCAGTTCATCTGTCATCAGCCTTTAATGTTTAATCAGAGGGACATGTAAAACTATAAACTTCCCTTCACAGTACAATTTTAGCACAATCCCCTAAGTTTTGATATTAATTTTCTCATTAGTTTTACTTTGTGATTTTACTCTTGGTTTTTCTTTTCATACAGTTAAAGGAAAGTATTGATGTGATTAGATAACTGTGTTTAATCAAGTTCCGTCTGTATTTCTAACGGTCTTTTCTTTGTGTATTTGATGCAACATTAACTGTTTCATGAATACTGACCATGTTCATTTTCTCAGTATCAATTATTTTCTGATCTATTTGCCCTGAATTGAATTTTGTCTGTTTTTCATATAACTTCCTTTTTATTTGCAGTTACCTTTGTCCTGCCTTGTAATGTTAGCCATTTTTATAACCTTCTGTTGGGTTTACATTAAAGTGGCATTGTTGGAATCTCACCAAGACTACAGATTATTGGTATTCACACTTCCTGAAGCTATACTATACATCATTCTTCTTTGACACCAACTAACCCTTTGACAGAAGAAGGAAATGGTAGCCCACTCCAGTGTTCTTGCCTGGAGAATCCTAGGGATGGGGGAGCCTGGTGGGCTGCCGTCTCTGGGGTCGCACAGAGTCGGACACGACTGAAGCGACTTAGCAGCAGCAGCAGCAGCAGCAACCCTTTGACATATCCTCCCCCGAAAGGTCACAGATAATTTGTCTCTTGGTGGAAGAAGGAGAACTCCAGGGTATTTCTTAGTCATTAATTCAACAATTGGTTTTACAAATGAATACATGTGTCTTATATATAATATTACATATAATACATATAAAAGCAGACGTGATTAAAGCAGCATTACTCCTAATCCCCAGTGGAGCAGGCCTAGGCAATTTATGACACAGACTTTAAGGGCTTATATGAAAAGAGGAAATGAAGTGTTCTTGGAGGAAGGCACCATATTTCTCCCTTTGCAACAACCTCATACAGAGATGAGTCATGGACTAGAAACCCTCATGCATTCCTACTGGGATGCCGCATCACTGTTGAGCTTTTTAAGTATTTTTTACTCTATTTTAAAGTCTTTGATTTTAGTAGAGGACTTTGATCCTTTTTTTACATGTATTGTTATCACTGGGCTATCTGGTCTCTTTTATCTTATTTAATGTTATTTTAAAAACTTTTATGCCAGGTTTTTGGTTTTAGCTTTTGTTATGCTTATCACACCGTCTGTTTTCATAACTTTGGGATTTCGGAAGACATGCTGTGCTGTGATTAGTCACTCAGAGCTGTCCGACTCTTTGCAACCGCATGGACTGTAGCCCCCCAAGCTCTTCTGTCCATGAGGATTCTCCAGCAAAGAATACTGGAGTGGGTTGCCAGGCCCTCCTCCAGGGGATCTTTTGAACCCAGGGATCGAACCTAGTCTCCCATACTGCAGGTGGATGCTTTACTGTCTGACCACCAGGGAAGCCCAAGACACACTAAGATTTAACTTGACCATGGTTACCATTGAGATTCTTGAAACCATTCTACAATACAGTGCATTTCTCTAATATGGTGAAGAGCCAAACCACACATTGAGACCACCTCCTATTTAAAATGGGCTTCCCAGGAGGCTTGGTGGTAAAGAATCTGCCTGCCAGTGCAGGAGATCCGAGTTTAATTCCTGGGTTGTGAAGACCCCCTGGAAAAGGGAATGGCAACTCACTCCAGTATTCTTGCTTGGGAAATCCCATGGATAGAGGAGCCTGGTGGGCTACAGTCCGTGGGACTGCAAAGAGTCGGACATGGCTGTCAACGAAGCACATACCTATTTACGATAAATATTTGGTATACTTTTATTTATTTTTTTGGTATACTTTTAATTCCTCCTCTTTTTTTGTTGTTGATACTACAATCTAGGGCTTTAGATTCAGACAGATACTACTTTTTCTTTTTTTTTTTACAAAACATTTAAAATTTCTCTTTGCCTTTACAATGCTTTATAACTAGAAAGTGAAAGTCACTCAGTTGTGTCCAACTTTTTATGACCCAGTGAACTATACAGTCCATGGAATTCTCCAGGCCAGAATACTGGAGTGGGTAGCCGTTCCCTTCTCCAGGGGCTCTTCCCAACCCAGGGATCAAACCCAGGTCTCCCGCATTGCAGGTGGATTCTTTACCAGCTGAGCCACAACGGAAGCCCTTATAACTAGAAACACAACGACCATTTCTATTTTAACTATTTCAGTATTCATCACTAGTCTATATTATAGCTTCCTTACTTTTTTTAATGTAATAAAATATACATAACATAAAATTTACTACCTTAACCATGTTTAAGGGTATAGTTTTAGCATACTAAGCATATTCATGTTATCATCCAACTCTTGCAACCATCAATGTTCAGGACTTTTTCACTGTCCCCAACTGAGACTGTATTCATTAAACAACTCCTGATCCTCCCCTTCTCTAGACCCTGGCCATCACCATTCTGTTTCTATGTATTTGCTACTTTAGGTACCTCATGTAAGTGGAACTATGCAACAATTTGTCCTTTTATCTCATTGAGCAGTGCCTTCAGGGTTTATCTGTGTTGAAGTATGTGTTACATTTGGAAAACCAAGCAGTGGCCACAAGACTGGAAAAGGTAAGTTTTCATTTCAATCCCAAAGAAAGGCAATGCCAAAGACTGCTCAAACTACCACATAATTGTACTCATCTCACACGCTAGCAAATTAATGCTCAAAATTCTCCAAGCCAGGCTTCAACAGTACATGAAACATGAACTTCCTGATGTTCAAGCTGGATTTAAAAAAGGCAGAGGAACCAGAGATCAAATTGCCAACAACCATCAGATCATCAAAAAAGCAAGAGAGTTCCAGAAAAACATCTATTTCTGCTTTATTGACTATGCCAGAGCCTTTGATTGTGTGGATCATAAGAAACTGGGGAAAATTCTGAAAGAGATGGGAATACCAGACCACCTGACCTGCCTCTTGAGAAACCTATATGCAGGTCAGGAAGCAACAGTTAGAACTGGACATGGAACAACAGACTGGTTCCAAATAGGGAAAGGAGTACATCAAGGCTGTATACTGTCACCCTGCTTATTTAAATTATATGCAGAGTACATCATGTGAAACACTAGGCTGGATGAAGCACAAGCTGGAATGAAGATTGCCAGGAGAAATATCAATAACTTTAGATATGCAGATGACACTACCCTTTATGGCAGAAAGCGAAGAAGAACTAAAGAGCTTCTTGATGAAAGTGAAAGAGGAAGTGAAAGAGTTCAAAAGTCGGCTTAAAACTCAACATTCAGAAAACAAAGATCATGGCATCTGGTCCCATCACTTCATGGGACATAGTGGAAACTGTGACAGACTTGATTTTTTGGGGGCTCCAAAATCACTGCAGATGGTGACTGCAGCCATGAAATTAAACGACGCTTGCACCTTGGAAGAAAAGTTATGACTAACCTAGACAGCATATTAAAAAGCAGACATTACGTTGCCAACAAAGGTCTGTCTGGTCAAAGCTACGGTTTTTCCAGTTGTTTTGTACAGATGTGAGAGTTGGACTATAAAGAAAGCTGAGAGCGGAAGAACTGATGCTTTTGAGCTGTGTTGTTGGAGAAGACTCTTGAGAGTCTGTTGGACTGCAAGGAGATCCAACCAGTCCATTCTAAAGGAAATCAATCCTAAATAATTCATTGGAAGGACTGATACTGAAGCTGAAGCTCCAACACTTTGGCCTCCTGATGCGAAGAGTTGACTCATTTGAAAAGACCCTGATGCTGGGAAAGATTGAAGGCAGGAGGAGAAGGGGACGACAGAGGATGAGATGGTTGGATGGCATCACCAACTCAATGAACATGAGTTTGGGTAAACTCTGGGAGTTGGTGATGGACAGGGAGGCCTGGCATGCTG
>SJYF01001663.1:1159184-1170398 GCA_006410515.1 Procapra przewalskii
AAGAAGAACTAAAGAGCTTCTTGATGAAAGTGAAAGAGGAGAGTGAAAAAGTTGGCTTAAAGCTCAACATTCAGAAAACTAAGATCACGGCATCTGGTCCCATCATTTCATGTCAAATAGTTGGGGAAACAATGGAAATACTGACAGGCTTTATCTTCTTGGGCTCCCAAATCACTGCAGATGGTGATTGCAGCCATGAAATTAAAAGATACTTGATCCTTGGCAGAAAAGTTATTATCAACTGAGAGAGCAGATTAAAAAGTAGAGACATTACGTTGCCAACAAAGGTCTGTCTAGTCAAAACTACGGTTTTTCCAGTAGTCACGTATGGATGTGAGAGTTGGACTATAAAGAAAGCTGAGCACCGAAGAATTGATGCTTTTAAACTGTGGTGTTGGAGAAGACTCTTGAAAGTCCCTTGGACTGCAAGAGGATCCAACCAGTCCATCCTAAAGGAAATCAGTCCTAAATATTCATTGGAAGGACTGATGCTGAAGCTGTAACTCCAATACTTTGGTCACCTGATGCAAATAACTGACTCATTGGAAAACACCCTGATGCTGGGAAAGACTGAGGGCAGGAGGAGAAGGGGACGACAGAGGATGAGATGGTAGGATGGCATCACCGACTCAATGGACATGGGTTTGAGTAAACTCCAAGAGTTGGTGATGGACAGGGAGGCCTGGCGTGCTGCAGTCCATGGGGTCGCAAGGAGTCAGACATGCTTGAGTGACTGGACTGAACTGAGGGGAGTGCAGGGGATTCATGCCCAACCACAGCAGCTCTGCTCTCATCTGCCTTCTGCAGCTGTGTTTTATGGCAACAGTCTTTTAAAGAGAGGGTTCTACTGCTTGGGGGGAAGAAAAGCAAAACAGAAAAAAGTGGAAAATCACTCTAGGAAACAATAAAATGAATACCTATGAGGTAACTAATGAAGGTACAGAAGGTCTCAAGCTGTTTTTCACTCCAAGATCTTCAGGGAGCCCTGGAGTCCATCTGATTAGTGCTTCTTAAACTATGTGTGATGAAAGTCATGCTTTTTTTGTCCTCATTTCCAATCCCTGTCACGAATCAATACCTTCGTAAACTAGATTAAAAATAAATTTTGAAAAAGGTTGGACACAAAAAAGTCCCAATTTTCTATTACTGATCATAAGATATTAATATAATAGAACTCTAACATGTTTTTATGAAAGTTTCTCAGCACTTCCAACTTCTGTACTTTTTCCAGTATGGATCTATAACGTACAGTTCACACTGGCCTTGTCTCAGGATCATAATTTGAATTTCTACTTATGCATACAGGTCACAGTTTGTTTCTATACTTATACTTTCTATGCTGTAATAATTAAACCAGATAACCTGGTCAAACTCACTCCTATTTCTGAATGGACCATTATAACATATAGTTCCTATACTCTATACTGCAGTAGGTCACAGATTAAATACAGACGAAATTCTTGCCAAGACAAGACTTACAGGTTTCTTCTTTCTTTAAAGTCTAGAAAATGTTGCTATCTTTAGTGGTCACTGACTGGGCATCCACCATGTGACCGATTCTTGGGCTAAATCAGTGAACAAAGACAAAAGTTCCTGCCTTGGTGGAGCTGATGTTGGATGGTGGGAATAGAAGGGGAGCCAGACAATAAAAACACAAAAGGTAAACCAAGTATCAAATATCTAAGAAGGTAATAGGTGGTTTTGGGGAAAGTCAGAATAGGAACCATCCTGAGGAGTGTGTTTTTAACCAGGGCAGTCAGGGCAGGCCTCACTGAGAAAATAACAATGGGGCAAGATGGGAGAGAAGAGATGAACTGAAGCATGCGGGCACTGGGGGAATGGCATTCCGGGGAGAAGGAACAGACACGCCAAAGGCCCTGAGGCAGATGCCTTTAAAGAACGGCAAGAAGGTGTGCAGCTGGGCTGGAGAGAGGAAGAGGGAGACAGGAGATGAGGGGTCTGAGAGGCATGGGGAGGGGGTTAAGTTGGAATAGGATTGTTTGGTGCCTTGTGGCCACTGTGAGGCCTCTACATTTTACCCTGAGGGAAATGGGAGTCACTGGTGGGTTCCAGAGTACTAAAATGATCTGACTTGTAATTTAAAAGGACCTCTCTAGCTGCTGTGTGGAGAACGCAGTGGGGTGAAAAGAGCAGATGTAGGAAGCGTCACTGTGAGGGTCCTGCAGGCATCCAGAGGAGGGCTGATGGTGGAGCAGGTGGCAGCAGGGAGCTGTCAAGAAGCGCTGATGTTCTGGATATGCTGTTGATAGAGCCAATGGGATTTTCTGATAACTTGGACAGGGGGTGGGACAGAGGCATGACTCGTAAGGTAATCTGGATGGAAGAGGAACAGATGTTAGGGAGAAAACAGAAAGTTCAGCTTTGGATGAATGAAGTTTGTAATGCCAAGGGGCCTTCTAAGTGGAGATGTCCAGGAGGCAGTTGAAAATGAGAGTCCGGAGCTCAGAGGAGAGGTTCTGTCTGCAGATATTCATCTGGGAGCTATAAACACAGAGACTATGGAAACTCATGCAATGGGAGGAGATCAACAGGGATGTGAATGTAAAAAGAGAAGGAATCCAAGGCCTCAGATGTTACTGCTAAGTCACTTCAGTCACGTCCAACTCTGTGTGACCCCATAGACGGAAGCCTACCAGGCTCCCCTGTCCCTGGGATTCTCCAGGCAAGAACACTGGAGTGGGTTGCCATTTCCCTCTCCAATGCATGAAAGTGAAAAGTCAAAGTGAAGTTGCTGAGCTGTGTCCGACTCTTCACGGACCTCATGGACTCCAGCTACCAGGCTCCTCCGTCCATGGGATTTTCAAGGCAAGAGTACTGGAGTGGGTGCCATTGCCTCAGATGCTAAGAGGTCGGGAACGACTAAGTTACAGCAAAAGAGGCTGCGACAGAGAGTCAGTGGGTAGGAACTCAGCAGAGTGCTGTCCTGGAGGACAGGGGAAGTGAGTCTACCGGTCGTCCTGCTGCCCCAAAGGAAGATCCCCCTGTTTGTTTCCACCCTGGGCCAGTGAGGAGGTGGAGATAAGTCCCAAAGGGTCATCAGGGGAGTGAGAACACTGCAAGATGGTTATCTTGACAAATTCTAAAAACAGTAAGCAATGGTGGTGGCCAGTAGGGGGTGAAAACACAGCACCTTAAAGGCCCCCTACCCGGGGCACCATTATTCCTGCAAAGCCACCAGCACAGACTGGTGGTTCCTAACCAACAGAACATGCTGACCTCCCCTGAAGAGCTTCTGAGAAAGACAAACACCATCAGCCTTCTAGAGACTCGGATCCGGGAGGTCTAGCACAAGGCCCGGGATGTGCTTCCGCAGGCGCTCTGAGCCTGGGCCTCCAGCCCTCCAGGCACCAGGCTGCGACTCTGCGTGAGGCTGGGAGCTGCGTGCCCCACGTCCTTCTCTGCTCCGCCATGTCTTCTCACAGCCCTGAGCGGGCGGCCGTGCTCCCCCATGGGTATCTGACACTGATGTCTTCTCATAACATTGGGTGCCAAGTCATCCTTCTTCCCTGTAAAGTCTAATTCTCACTATCAATATTCCCCTCTACACTTAATATATATAACAGCAACAACAGAAAGTTAATATAGTTTTCAGAGAATTCTCGTTCTTAATGACAAACCAACCTCTTAATTTGCTAAATATGGGGCAAACTAAAGGTCACATTATTGAAAACACGATCTGGTTTTATAACATGGTACTTCATAAAAGATGTTCTCACTGGATAAGAGCTAGAGAGGATCTTAAAAAATGATGCCCTCAATGTGCCCATCATACAGGAAACAGAGGCACAGAGGGGGAAATGACTGCCCAGGGTGTGCCCCTGGTGCTGGCCGCTGAAGGAAGCGGGCAAAGACCCAAAGCTGGACTGGACTCTCAGGTGCCGGTCAGCCAGTCCATTCTTTCTTCTCTATTACTCTTTCAGCTATCCCCCCGCCCCTCAAATCACAGCAATTAATGTCTGCACAGACCTGGTCTGTAAGGCAGTCTGTAAGGCCCTTCTTTCTCCCCTTAAATAAAATCAGGTCTGCTTAGACCATGAAGCTCCGAGTTATGCTAACCCCATGGTGCCTCCACAGTAGACATGAGAAGACTGTACTGCTGTGGAGGCCTCACAAAGTCTCTTTTAAGTTGAAGTATAGTTGATTTACAATGTTGCATTAGTTCCTAGGGTACAGCAAAGTGACTCAGATATGTATCAACATATGTAAGTATCTGTATGTATATTCTTTTTCAGATTCCTTCCCATATAGATTCTTATAAGATACTGAATACAGTTCCCTGTGCTGTATAGTAAGATCTTCTTGTTTATTTTCTATATAGTAGTGTATACAAAGTCCCTTCTTTAACAGGCAAAGGAAAAAGAGACTGATAGGGAAAGGAACTCCAACAGCTTTGGAGTTTCTATTACATACAAGGGACAGGGCTGTGTGCTCGCCTGAGAGTTCAAGCCCCTTTTGTGTGCCAATGGGCATATTCTATGTCAGTTTCCACAACACTGTGCTTTAGGCATATTATGCACAACTCACAGAGGAGGAAAGTAAGATTCTCAGAAGTCACTCACAGCTATCCAGCAAGGGAGGAAGCAGGCTTATCATCAGACGCCAGGCCTAGCCTGCCAAAAGCCCAACGCTGAAAGCTCATACCACCCACTCTGTACAGCCTGTGGCAGGCAGCACCATGGCCCCCCAGAGATGCCCACCCTGCAACCTCCAGACTCTGACTGTACTACTTTATGTGGCGAAGGGACTTTGCTGGCCTAATTCAGTGAAAGCTCTTGAGACTGGGAAACTCCCTTGGATGATTCAGGTGGGCCTGACCACAACAAGGGTCCTTGTGAGAGAAAGAGGGAGGTAGGAGAGGGGAGATGGATGGTGGATGCGACAAGGGACGAGCAGAGCTTGGTGTGAGGCAGGGCCAGGAGCCCAGCAAGCAGCATGGCCTCTGGAAGCTGCCAAGAGCAGGGGCAGAGAGTCTCCTTTGGAGCCTCCAGAGGCCACACAGAACCAGTCTAGGCTTCTGACCTCCAGAAAGATAAGCTCATATATGGTTGGTTTAGGGTAAGATTTAGTTGTGTTAGGGTACTACATTTGTAGCAACATGCTAAGTAGCATTAGGCTACTAATACAGCACTCTTTTTACTACTTAAAAGGATGTGATTTTGTAAATAAGTTCATTTAGAAAAAAAGTACGGTCACTAAAGGAGAAAGGTGGGGGTGGGGGGAGGGATAAATTAGGAATTTGTGAGTAATAGCTACACATTATATAAAATACAGCCCAGTGGCTCAGCAGTAAAGAATCTGCCTGCAATGCAGGAGATGCAGGACACTTGGGTTCGATCCCTGGGTTGGGAAGATCCCCTGGAGGTGGGCATGGCAACCCACTCCAGTATTCTTGCCTGGAGAATCCCATGGGCAGAGGAGCCTGGCAGGCTGCAGTCTATAGTGTCACAAAGAGGTGGACAAGACTGAAGCATCTGAACACACACACACACACACACGCATATAAAACAGCCACACGACAAGGACCTATTGTGTATATATGTATGTCTATGTGTTTGTGTGTGTACATATACTTGAATAGTTTTGTTGTACACCTGAAACTAACACAACATTGTGCATCAACTAAACTTCAGGAAGAGCAAATAAATAAATCTATTTAAAAAGGACTTTAACACGACTCTGTACTGGTGAAAGACATACCAACTAAACTCGAGAGCCCGCCCCTGCCCCCACCAATTTCAAAATCATAAAGGCTAATCAGAAATGCCACATGAACATTCTTACAAAGAAAGCTGATCTCAAACCAGATAAAATTTTAATTATTAACTAGGATTCCCATGATCTAATTGGACAAGCATTTTCTTGCACCAGCCTTCAAGCGCAGGGACAGTTTATACTTTTTCTCCACTCTAAATAAAATAACCAGTTTCTATAAATAAGAGTCCTGTTTGAAAACAAAACAAACGAAACTTATTTCTTATTTTACACTAAAATTGTGGGACAGTGGACAAGGTGCCGCTGCCCCGGTTCACCTGTCTCCCCAGCTGTAGACCCAGGAGAAGTCTGAGCCTCTGCCTGAAGTGCAGGGGGCCGAGGCGGGGCTCCTGCCCCAGGAGCTGCCTTGGGGGGCAAAGCACCCCATGGCCTTGACTGCTTGCGGGGGTCCCTGGGCACAGCACCTTTCCACCTGCCTCCTTCCTGAAGCTTGGTGGGCCTGGACACCTGGTCCTGCAGCATCACGGGCACCCACTGACTGCTGGGGTCTGTGCTTAGGGGTCATCTGGCCTGCACACTTGGTGCCAACTCGTGGGCTGGGCCATAGGGCTGCTTGCCCAGGGCACCGTCATGGAAAGGAAGCGAAGCCCCCAGTGGTAGGAGAAGGTTTATGGTTGACGGTGCACTTTAAGCATAAAGTCTGGTTTATGCATGAAAAGCGCAGCCATGCCCCTGCTTGCCATCCCTGAACTTTCCTCCCTCTCTCCCCCTCGAGGCTGACTTTGGTCAACGATCAGAGATTTTTCCAGAGCGTTCTTGAGCACAGCTGCTGATGTGGTTCTCAGGGTATTTCATGACAAAGGATGGTGACCGCAGTAGGGCAAGTGCCTCTCGGCCAGGAATTTACTCAGAGGAGACAGGCAGGCATTCCGCTGCACGGCCCCTGTGACGACACCAGGCGCCGCGAGGACGAGGGGAAGCTGTATGTGCATGCCAAATCACTTCAGTCATGGTGGACTCAGTGCCACCTGCAGCCCACCAGGCCCCTCCGTCCCTGGGATTCTCCAGGCAAGAACACTGGAGTGGGTTGCCATACCCTCCTCCAGATCTTCCCAACTCAGGGATCGAACCAGGGTCTCCTGCATTGCAGGCAGATTCTTTACTGACTAAGCTATGAGGGAAGCCCAGAACAAAATTAATTTGTACATTCAGAACAGACTCCCTGGAGAAGGAAATAGCAGCCCACTAAAGCATTCTTGCCTAGAAAACCTCACGGTTGGAGGAGCCGGATAGGTTAGTCCATGGGGTCGCAGAGTCGGACACAATTGAGCGACTTAACGGTCACTGTCACTGTCTGTCAGCATGGGCTGGAGTCCTCTCCTGCACCCATCGCTGGCTTGGCCTTGTTTTGGGGAAGACCCGATACACAGTGAACAAACTGAAAAGCAAACACATTCTAATGACTATAGCCTAAATTTCCCCAAACGTATGTGTAGACACCCTTCCCATTTAGAGCTTATTACGGGTGGACATCACCCACCTCCGCTGAAGTCTTCAACTAACTTATCAACCTTACTGATGACTTCGATATGGATGACTCGCAGGAGATGCCGGTTCGATCCCTGGGTTGGGAAGATCCCCCGGCGGGGGAAATGGCAAACCATTCCAGTATTCTTTCCTGGGAAATCTCATGGACAGAGGAGTCTGGTGGGCCACAGTGCATGGGGTTGCAAAGAGTCAGACATAACTTAGTGGCTAAACCACCATCATCCTATGAATAGCTAAGTCTGGGAGACACTATGTGGTAAAGAATATAAAACTTATGAGTAAACATTAATAACCAAATGCTCTTCCAATCAGGGGAAGAGTTTTACCCTCTTTCTGGGGAAGTATAAATATTTAGATGACTCCATGGCCATCCACACTAGTTGCTGGCTGGGTCCTGTGAGGAAGAACCTTTGCTCAGTGTTCTGGTTCCCTGAGTATCTTATCCCGGCAACCAACCCGCAGAATGAGAACCGGACTTGAACCACTGCAGTCTGGATTAGAGTCTCGATTCTGTCACTTCCTTTCTAAGCATGTCACTGGGTGACTCGCTTTGCCTCTCTGAGCCTCAGTTTTCTCATCCTGAAGATGGAGATGAGGGTTGGCTAACAGAGAGTTGAAAGGATTATAACACTGAGGTGTACAGGAGGGCTTTATTGAGCTTTAGTAACTGTGGAGGGACAGACAAACGTCGGATCACCACTAACACGCGGTTCTCCGTGCACGGACCCTGTCCCCACGTGCTGAAGTCCTGCCCGTAAACACAGCAGCCGCTGGTGTGGTAGGACCAGAGGTGAACAAGAGTGCTTGGCTGCCTGAACTTCCTGAGGATGACCAGAGACACCCAAAAACACCACTTTTCTCCTAAGACAAGCTTTATTTCAAAATTCAAGTTACATGCCAAGAAAATGCTCAACTACTGCAGAAAAAAAAAGAATTTACTTCACAGAAAACAAATTATCAGGGAATGTGCTCTCCCAGGGACTTGGGAAAAGAACTTTAACCCTGGGTAAAGATGAATAATGATAATTATTAAACTGGAAGCTTATTGTAAGTTAAGATAACTGCATTTGAAAAAGTTGGGAAGGAATCTGGTTGCCCTTGGTTTACTTACTTAGGGCCAGAGAGCATGATATACCCTATCCCAGTCCCCAGAGGGGGACGTGGCTGAGAGCCCACTGTGTGCCAGACACTGGGCTTTCCACGTGTTACTAGATGGCTAAATTCTCACTTCAGCTCTCTAAGAGATTTCCCCCTATTTTGTAAAGCTACTCAGTGAAACCAAGTGTCATGCCCAAGATGGCATTTCTACCTGATTTTATATCCTGCTTGGCTTCCCTGGTGGCTTAGATGGTAAAGAATCTGCCAGCAATGCAAGAGACCTGGACTGGGTCCTTGGGCTGGGAAGATCCCCTGGAGAAAGAAGACATGGCAGCCCGTTCCAGTGTTCCCTCCTGGAGAGTTCCATGGACGGAGGAGCCTGGCGGGCTGCAGTCCAGGGGACTGCAAACAGTCGGACACGACTGAGCGACTAACACTTTCTTTCACTCCGGACCCTTGTGAGGGCAAAAGTGACGTGTCTGGCAACAGTAATAACATTTATTCAAGAAGCACATTTCCTAATTTGGCTTTCAGATGGTTATTAGCACACAGCATTCCTTTCTTGTGGGTGTGGCAATCCAGGAGATCACTTTATAGAACAGAAAGTTGAATCCTGTGCTGAGAAGCAGATTCTTTCAAATCTCAGCAATGACCTTCTGTTGCATACCTTCCTCTGTTTCAGGGACACATCTGCATGAAGACATAGGGCCCGCGTAGAATCAAGAAGCCACGGGGGAATGACTGCTGTCTGTCTGTCTCCCTGCCAGCATTCTCGCCCCCCACCTCCCAGTTCACAGGGAAGATCCCATTCTTAGCTGAACTTTAAAACATACAGGTGACAATATAATCATTGTCCATATTTTGATGGTCCTCAAGATCACCTTTGAATTTCTTAATCAATTTCTTATGATGAGTGAAGTTCTTATCCATTAAAAAAAATTCTACTGGTTTATATTTGAGATAGTGGTATCAGCCTGTGAAAATAATAAAATACTCCTAAGCCCTAGTACTTTCCACATACCAAGTTGCATATTTTACCACCTACTTTAAAGAATCAAGTCACAGATTATATATATTGTCTATTTCACAAAGTAATAGTTAACCAAAAACTTAATAACTTTGAACTTTGTATGATTAAGTTAACTGAATATAGGTCTGATTTCTATTCTGACAGTAAGTTCTCATGTTGAAGCCATCATCAGCCTTTAAAAAATGACTGCCTACTGATTGCTCACCTTTAACCTCAAACAAAAGGTTCTTTCCATTCCCTATCATACACCAATCAAATGCATCTAAGCACTGCTTGCTTAGTAGGTTAGAGGCTCATTCCAAGGCATCAGAGAACAGAGGAGCTGTATGATGGATCTGTTCCAAGGGTCACGGCTGCTCCAGCTGCCCTCTCGGCTTCCTTCTATACCCATCCACATGGGATTTCATAAAACTTCTACAGACTATTAAAAGCGTTGTAAATATTTTCCTGATTCTGAATTATAGCTACAGCTTTTTCTCTGACAACCGCAACTCAAGTATCAAGGCTTTCCTGAAAGTCCATGGGACTTTAAATGCTTGCACACTCAGTTGAACCCTTGAATACAGACTTAGAACAATTCTATATTAGAGCTGGAGAGAAACTGATATACCCACCTCTCCAAACACCATCATTTTCTACAAACCAGACACCCAGAGTCCTCAGGGGAGAAAGGAGCTGCTTGAGGTCCCAGAACCTCCTCGTGGAGCCTCATTCTCCCAGATTCCCTCTCATCTTATATGGTTCTTATATGGCAAGTCAGTCTTACATGGCAAGTCCAAGTTCAACACCACAAGAGTGGCAAAGCTTCCTTACTCACTTGCATATCCATCTCGCACCTATGACAAGCCCTGAAACATAGAAGCAGCTCCACAAACTGAGGATGGGCACAGGAAGAGAAAAGCCAGAGGCATGCAAGGAAAAATCTAGACGATGAGGCAGAAGAGAGACTACAACTTTGAGATAAGTACAAACAAAATGCTGTGGGGGTTCAGAAGGCAGTGGCTCATGGAGTGATTCGGTGTCCAAGCTCTGAAGTCACCCATGCTAAGCTTTTTTCCCATGCTAAGCTTTTTCATTCAGGCACTCAACAAATATTCAGTGAGGGTCTACCTGGTGCAGGGAACAGACAGATGCGAGCAAGACAAACGGAGGCCCTAACCACAAGCAGAGATTCAAACAAGGAAGCCAACAGTTCATTTCCACTGGTCACAAATTCTCCTATGGAGAAACCAAAGCGGTAATGTAACAGAAGGAGGAGACAATGTCAAACAAGGCAGCCAAGTTTGGAAAGCGTCTTTAAGGAAGTAACATTTAAGCTCAGACTACAGAGGACCCACTGTGTGAGTGACCTTAGGCAGGATACACAACCTCTCTGAGATCCAGTTTCCTTGCTCATCTGGATTAGGAAGGCAAGGCCAAGTACCTCACGGGGCCGCAGGAATGTGATGCAAAAATGCATGGGCCTGGGTCAGCTGCACACACACAGCAGATCCTGTGGCTACTGTGATTCTCGGAAGGCTAGAGACCGTGACAAGTGCGAAAGCTCAGGTCAGCACCAGATGCAAGCTCTGAGCAGGACCACCACCGTGTCCATCACCGGCCTGTCTCTTCCCTACTAGACGGCCCGTTCCAGGGCTGGAGCCCGCTCGGCGCCAGGAGCCGGGGGCGCGGGGGTGGGCGCCGCCGGCCACCTGCGCTCGCCCGCACCCGTCCCCGCGGCAGCCATCTTGGTGTCCTCCCCGCGGCGGGCTCGGCACGCGGCCCCGAGGACAGCGTGGCAGGGCGCGTGCGGGCGCGGACGCAGG
>SJYF01001663.1:1170664-1185920 GCA_006410515.1 Procapra przewalskii
TCCCACCCACTGCACCCAGGCCCGCGACTCACCGCTACCCACGGGCCACAGCCCGCGCGGCTCCCAGGACCTGCTCGGCGCCGCCTCCGCAGCCACCGGAAGAGCTTCTCCCGCCACGGCGGCCCGCGCGCCGCCGTCGCCGCCTCCCGGAGCGCGCCCTCGGAGCGCGTCCCCGTGCGCAGCCACGAGGCCGGGAGGCCCCGACGCACTCTCGCTGTCCCTGCGCTCTGGGCGCAGCCTCCGCCTGATCCAGGAGCGGAACCGCTGTGCCCGCGCGTTTGCTTCTGAGTCCGTCAAAACTCCCAAGTTCATCCTCGCGGCGGTGCGGGGCTCTGCTCGGGCCAGTGCCTCCGTTTCCCTTTTGGTTTCCGGGAGACCTTCACTCGATCATTTCCCGGTTACCAGCATCTTGCTCATCTTCTCACTCACTCATCTTCTCATTCAGTTGGTAAAGAATCCGCCTGCAATGCAGGAGACCCCGGTTGGATTCCTGAATCCGGAAGATCCTCTGGAGAAGGGATACGCTACGCACTCCAGTATTCTTGGGCTTCCCTTGTGGCTCAGCCGGTAAAGAATCCACCAGCATTGCGGGAGACCTGGGTTCAATCCCTGGGTTGGGGAAGATCCCCTGGAGAAGGGAAAGGCTACCAACTCCTGATCATTTCCCAGTTACCAGCATCTTCTCAGTCATTCATTTAAGACACTGTTTTCCAAAGAGTGGAATCTGGCGACAAAGCGATTTGCCGTGGTGCCAGGCCATGACCTGATTTATGTCTTCACAAAACTCACCCCGCTGCTGTGGAGGAGGTGACGTGGAGGCAGAGAGGCCAGTAGGCAGGCGACTTTCGCTAATCAGGGAAGAGATGATCGTGGCTTGGACCAAGCTGGTTATGGTGAGAATTACTGGATTCTGGGTATATTTTGGAGGCAGATGAAATCTAATAAATGGTGAATTTACATTATTTAGCGGATAGGAAGATTCCATCCTTAAAGTCGTAAATTCTCCCCTGCTGCTAAGTCGCTTCAGTCGTGTCCGACTCCGTGCCACCCCATAGACGGCAGCCCACCAGGCTCCCCTGTCCCTGGGATTCTCCAGACAAGAACACTGGAGTGGGTTGCCATTTCCTTCTCCAATGCAGGAAAGTGAAAAGTGAAAGTGAAGTCGCTCAGTGTGTCCGACTCTTCGCGACCCCATGGACTGCAGCCTCCCAGGCTCCTCCGTCCATGGGATTTTCCAGGCAGGAGTACTGGAGTGGGGTGCCATCGCCTTCTCCAAAATTCTCCCCTAAATCAGCCTAAAAATTGAATGCACTTCCAAACAAAATTCTGACAACTCTAGTGCGTATCCCGGTGTGGCGTATAACTTGACAAGGTGACTGTAAAAATGAATATGGAAAAATAAAGGGCCAGAAATAGCCAAAGCAAGTTTGAAGAAAAAGAGCAAGGTGGAGTGACTTGTCCTGTGAGCACAGAAGGTTGTGTGTTCGCGGAGGCATCAATGGATAGTGCAGCCAAATAGAGGTGCCAGACGTCTGAGCCCTGAGCATAGAGAGACCTGCTGCTAGCCGCATCCCAGGGGAAGCGCCCGAGTCTGGGCTTCCCCGGTGGCTCAGCTGGTAAAGAATCCGCCTGCAATGCAGCAAGCCTGGTTCAGTTCCTGGGTGGGGAAGATCCTCTGGAGAAGGGATAGGCTACCCACTCCAGTCTTCTGGCCTGGAGAATTCCATGGACTGTATAGGCCATGGGGGTCTCAAAGAGTCAGACAGGACTGAGCGACTTTCACTTTCAGGTGAAGGGGAAGGTTAAATAGCCATTAAGTGATGCGGAGGCAATTGAATCCTTGCCTTAAACCATCTATGAAAGTGAGCTCCACACAGTTTAAAGACCCAAATATGAAAAACAAAACTCCCAGAATTTTAGAAGATGATATAGGATGGTACCTTTATGACCCGGAAATAAAGAAGGCATGCTTAAATAAACACAAAATAGACTTGACTATTGGCTTCCCAGGTGGTGTAGTGGTAAAGAATCCACCTGCAGTGTGGGAGATGCAGGTTCGATCCCTGGATCTGGAAGATCCTCTGGGGGAGGAAATGGCAAACCAATCCAGCATGCTTGCCTGGATAATCCCATGGACAGAGAAGCCTGGCGGGCTACAGTTCATAGGGTCTCAAAGGGTCAGACAGGACTGAGTGACTGAGCATACAGGCATAAATGGAATATAAAGAGAAGATTAAAAAGTTAAACCTCATTAAACAATTCATGTAGTCCATAATAAAAGGGAAAGAGTTTGTTTACAGGCTGTCAGGAAGTGTTTTCAATACATGGATCTGACAAAGAATATATATGGAAGCAATATTTTTTAAAGATTTACAAATTAAGAGGAAGAAAGAGAAGCTATCCAATAGAAACACAGAGAGAAAACTATGAAACATGCCATTCATGGAGAAGGAAAAACAAACGACCCTGATACCCATGGAAAGATAATCAACCTGGCTAGCTATTTGGTCACGCATAATTCCTAGGAACGTTTAACCAGTTTCTTTTCTTTACTACATATTGTGCCGAGTGTTGGACTCAAAAATATATATTTTTTAAGTTCCTCCCTAAAATAACTTAGTGTTAAGGAGATAAATATGTAAACAAGTCAGTTCAGTTCAGTTCATTAGTTACAATAAATGATTATAACTCAGTAGAAACACTGTCACAGTATAATATGGGCTGTGAAAGTAAGTGCTATGCGTGCATGGGAGGGATGCTTACCTCTGCCTGCAGAATGCGGATAAGAGAGAGGTCTGGTAGAAACAAAGTTTATCTGTTATCTTTTGCCACCTTGATATTGCAACAGAAACACAAGAACCTCAAGAGTATACACTCATACACATTTATTTTTGTTCCTGCATCTGTAGGTTGGCTGGCACTTCTGCCAATCAAAGCTGGGCTCTGCAAAACGTACTCAACTGGTGGCCCTGTGGGTACTGGCAGGGCTTTCTCACTAGTATAAGAGGACTGACTGGGCTCTGTTCCAAGTCTCATATTTCCAGCAATTCAAGGTCGCTTTCACTTCTACTTTATCCTATTGGTCAAAATAAGTCACACAACCAGTCCAGATTCTTAATGGGAGAAGATGCCTAGTGACTATAAATAGCTATGATATATAGACAAGTGAAAATTGGGGGACATTATTTTTCAAAAATTCTTTCTTGTGTGTATTTTACCTTCTCAGCATCCCAATTTCTTTTGGGGAGCTCCCAACACTTACTTCATTTGATCCCAGTCAGATCATCAATCATGGAATTTATCTTCTCTTCCCTGCCACTGTTATGGGTATGTAACACAAGCTTGGTCAACCAGAATCTTGCCTGGAATTTGTATGTAGACACTGGGGAAAAGAGCAGTCACCTCCCTCCTCTGGCCCTCCTGGGGTTGCTAAGCTGGAAGAATATGGATTGGGGGCTGCCAGGGCTGCTGTTTTTGCCCATTGGCAGAATGGAAACTAAGCTGAAAGATGCAAGAGAGACAGTTCAGATGACATCACTGCAGGTCCTGGGCTCACTCAGTAGTGAAGCTCAACCTACTTCCTGGGCTTCTAGTTATAGGAGTCCATATATCAACCCACAGGCACATTTTTTATTTTTATAAGTCATAAGTTCTTTGAGTTAAAGTGCTGTCTCTGCTGACTGGCAGGTGCACAGAAGTGGTGACTTTGAGCCGAATGAAACCAAATTTGAAAAATCAAAGAAAAGAAGGCAGATGACAGAAGAAGAAATAAGCTAAGGTTTAAAGGATAAAAAGTAGGTGTCCACATGTGTTCCTACCATTATTTTACATAGACATTTTTCAGAAACAGCATCCAGAAAAGTTAAACTAGCATTTTTCAGCTTTGATGACAAGGATGTTGACAAGGGCTTGGGGATTCTTGCTGGGCTTGCACTGGCGAAGATTGCAAAACCCTGACATTTTAATATGGACTTTGAACTGTTCAGGGCATGGCAAAACAAAACAACGCTTAAGTCAGCAAAGATGGGGGGCATTTCTGAGCATAGTGTAAGTTCCATGAGCTGAGCAAAGATCCTGCAGAATATATCACAAGATGAGAGTTTCCTCATTGTAGAACAGGGAATTCAGTGAGACTTAATGTTTAAGTAAAAACCTTAAGCTCCAGCCTCTCTTAGCAAAGTTATTTATGGTAATGAGAGGAAACACGTAACCATGAGTTTGTAGAGGTATGCAAAAGTTCATGTACGTACTCCCTGCTGTTCCCCAGCACTCTCCCTGAGAGAGTTTTAGTATATTTTCTTCCAGAATTGTCTTTTCTTTTCTGACCTAATCAAACTCTTCATCCTGAGCCTAACAGAAGGAGGGACATAGGGGTATAACAGTCATGAACTATCCACTGTGAGCTGGGCCTGTAGTAGTCACTTTCACAAACATCTTCTTTAGTCCTTAGCGAAACTCTGAGAGGTTAACTACTTGTGTTAGTCAGGGTTCACCGAGAGAATAGAACCAATAGGATATGTTTCTATCTCTACAGTTAGCTAGCTACCCATCCATCCATCCTCTATCCATCTGTCTAGAGAGTTTTGGTAAGGAATTTTCTCAATGATTGTGGGGGCTTGCAAGCCTGAAATTTAGAGAACAGACCAGCAGGCTGAAAACTCCCCTTGATGGTTCAGGCTTCAGTAGCTGAACTTCTCTGGGAAAATCATTCCTTGCTCTTAAGGCCATCAGCTGCTTAGGTGAGGCCCACCCACATTATGGAGGACAGTCTTCTTTATGCAGACTCAACGGATTGCAGATGTTAACCATATCTACAAAATACCTTCACAATAGCACCCAAATTAGTGCTTAATTGAATAACTGTGTTTCTAGCCAAGCCTGTCTGATGCATAAAACTAACCATCACATTATCCTTCCCCTGACTTTATATCTCTCCTCACTGTTGCTTCTGATGATCCATCCCCTGATCTTTTGCAATGTGAATAAGGTCAGTTCATCCTCTGCTTTAAAATCCTCAATGGCTACCAGCTACACTTACAATTAAATTTGAACATTCCATCATGACCTATGGACTTGCATGATCTGTCCTGTCCCATTGCTGCAGTTTCATATTAATATCAAACATCAAATTTCCTGACTTCTGAACAGGCCAACTTATTCCCACCTCAGGCCCTTTGCACATACTGTTCCAGCTGCCTGGAATGCTTTCAGGTCAAATATCACGTCCTCAAAGAAGCCTTCCTTGACCCTCCCACTCCCACTGGAGTTCATCACTTTTTTATTTCTATTACTGCACTGCTGCTATCCAAAACCACTGTGTTTGCTCATCTGTTGACCGGTTTCTTCTCTGTCTCTTCCACTAGAATGTTCCATCACAAGGGCAGGGATTCTGTCCACCCACCACTGTATTCTCAGGTCCTCGAATGATGCCTGCTGCAGCTACCCCCCCCCCCCCAGTCAAATCACAGCACAGCAGCACTGTGGTGAGGGCCCCGCAGCCACCACCCCTGGATGTCGGACATTACAGCTTGCACAAGAGTCACTCCTGCTCCTGGAATTGCTCATTGCAGCCACTGCTGGAAACGATTCTCCATGGTACTGGGCATGTCAATCTGATCGGCTAAGCTGAGGTCACATACCAGGGCAACATCAAGACTTCTCTGTAGAGGCATGGTCTCTGCCTCACACTCAAAAAGATGATGCACCGAACCACCCAGAAAGCCCCCTCAGGCTGTTTCTCAGTCAACATACTCCTTGATTTCTCCAGGGGTAACATCTTAGGACTTCCCAGACGGCTAAGTGATAAAGAACCTGCCTGCATACAGGTGATGTGGGTTCATTTCCTGGATTAGGAAGATCCCCTGGAAGAGGAAATGGCAACCCAGTACCGTGTGGCTGCCACGATGATCCCATGTACGAGGGGCCTCATAGTTTACATTACATGGGGTCGCAGAGAGTCCGCAGACTGAGCGGCTACACGAGCACGCACAAACACTATCTCGGCTTTTGTCAACTATCTTCGATGATGACTAGCCCTAACTTCTAGTTAGTTTTATCTGTGCTGGAACTTTATCTAAATGACATCATACAATGTGCGCGTTTCAAGCGTGTGTCTTGTTCCTTTCACTTAGCCTGTTTTTGAGATGTGTCTGTGTGGTTGGATGTAGTTCTACTCTGTTCTCTCTAGTTGTGTAGAATTCTGCTTCATACAAATAGACCACATATGTTGTGTCCATTTCCAAATGATGAACATTTACAGTGTTTCCAGTTTTTGGTCATTATGACTAAAGCAGCTGCGGTATTCAAGTCTAATCTTCTTGTGGATAAAAGAGCAGGGGGGATTATTCAGTTTTGCATTTAGTTTGCAATGTTTGGGGCATGTGTTTTCACCTAATTTCTGCCTCTAGAGCAATTTTTCCAAGATCTGAAATCATATCACTCCCCACCTGAAAACTGATTCTTGCCTCCAGATAAAGTCCAAACTCCTTGATTTGGCATCCGAGACTTGTTGATACTGACCTTAACTTCCAATTAACTTTATCTCTGACCTTTTACCCTGATACAAGAATATTGATCAACTCACTCTTTCCAGAAAGTTCAATTCAGTTCAATCTCTCAGTCATGTCTGACTCTTTGTGACCCCATGGACTGCAGCACACCAGGCCCCTGTTCATCACAAACTCCTGGAGGTTGCTCAGACTTCCATCGAGTTGGTTATGCCATCTAACCATCTCATTTTCTGTCGTCCCCTTCTCCTCCTGCCTTCAATCTTTCCCAGCATCGGGGTCTTTTCCAATGAGTCAGTTCTTCGAATCAGGTGGCCAAAGTATTGGAGCTTCAGCTTCAGCATCAGTCCTTCCAATGAATATTCAGGACTAATATCCTTTATGATGGACTGGTTGGATCTCCTTGCAGTCCAAGGGACTCTCAAGAGTCTTCTCCAACACCGAAAGCATCAATTCTTCAGCATTCAGCTTTATGCCATTCTTTATGGTGCAACTCGCACATCCATCCATGACTTCTGGAAAAAAAAAAACATAGCTTTGACTATATGGGCCTTTGTTGGTAAAATAATGTCTCTGCTTTTTAATATGCTGTCTAGGTTGGTCATAGCTTTTCTTCCAAGGAGTGAGCATCTTTTAATTTGAACGATGAAGTCACCATCTGCAGTGATTTTGGAGCCCAAGAAAGTAAAGCCTGTCACTGTTTCCATTGTTTCCCCAGCTATTTGCCATGAAGTGATGGGACCGGATGCCACGATCTTAGTTTTTTGAGTTTTAAGCCGGCTTTTTCACTGTCCTCTTTCACTTTTATCAAGAGGCTCTTTAGTTTCTCTTCACTTTCTGCTGTAACAGTGGTGTCATCTGCATATCTGAGGTTATTGATATTTCTCCCGGCAACCTTGATTCCAGCTTGTGCCTCAGCCTGTCCGGCATTTCTCATGAAGTACTCTGTTACAGGTTGTTTTTTCCTGTTTGTTCAGATTTTGGTCTGGAATGCCTTTCCCAGAGAGTCTTGATTCCTGGACAAAATGATACACATCCCTCAAAGCCCAGATGAAAGATATCTCCTCCAAGAAGCTGTCCTTCAGTTTGCCAGGCACTTTATTGTACTTCCACTGGGTGTATACTTTGGTATTAGTTCTGTTAGAGCACTTATTTCTTCCCATTTCTCTGATTGTGGTCTGTCCCTTCTTCTTGTCTGCGAGCTCTGAAAGACAGAGAAGGAGGTTCTGAGCAGTGAAATGGTGTACCTAATGATACCTCACAGCTTCTGTGACTCCAGGTCTGCCTGATTCCAGGTTAAATGCTCTTAACACCACAAGACTTGGTGGAATGCATGCTCATCACCGTGTGCAAGGTTAATGGAGACCAGAAGCTGGAGCTCCAAGGGCCTGGGGCTCCTCATCTCGGTGAGAACAGCAGAGAGTGTGGAACTGGGCCAAGTGGTCGGGACAAAGCCACCAGAGAGGTTGCCATGGGAACCTGAGGGGCCACATCTATTTGTTTCAAGAGACACCAGAAATCCACAAAAGAGGCAGACTTTCTTAATTTTTGAATGTTAGTAAGTGATTGTTTTAAATACAAAGTAAGACAAGAAAGATCTGTGGGCTGGATTCAGGCCTTTTCACACTCGTTTGCTTCTTGCACATCCATCCACCTTTGTTGTGCAAGATCTGCATCCTGGTCATTCTTACTTTGGAAAGTTAAAAATAGGAGTGGTAAAGTCCTGCCTGTAGCCCAGGCAGAGATTCTCCTGGAAACCAAGTCAAACGTCCGAGGTTTCTGAGGTCTCGTTGTTTGTTAGTTTTCTCACTGTGTTTGTTGGCATCACCCGATGAAGCCCCACTGAGGGGACCTCAGCCATTGAGGTGTTACACTCGGTCCGCCTGCCAGAAAGACACTCAGTGCCCACACAGGGCCAGATGATCTCAGCAGCAGATGCGCAGCCCAGAGGAAGGACACATGTGTCAGGGAAGTGTTCCGGGTAGAAGCAACAGATTCAAGGGACAAGTAAGAGAAGGCGAGGTGAAGAGGCAGGCAGGAAAGGACCCTCTTTTCAGGGAGAACATAGAGGCCCCACCAGGTGCTGTTGCAGTGAAAAGGAAAAAAAAAAAAGGGGGAATGAGGTATTTAAAAAAAAATTTGTTGCAGTGCAAAGGTGAAAAAGAGAAATGAGTTTTTTTTTTAAATGGGGTCACAGAGTCAGTCAAGACTGAGTGCCTTTCGCTTTCTCAAGGACAAAGAAGATGAAGAGAACAGTGAGCAGGCCTGAGCATTTCTAGTGATTTTTTTGTTTTTTACTTTAATTGCCTGTAGCTTTTAATGTCTGTAACTAAGTTTGCTTTTCTGCCCCCTAACTTCGTGCCTATTTTCCTGACTCTTCACTAAATGGCTTCCGAGCTGGTGCTGGTGATAAAGAACTTTCCTGCCAGAGCAGGAGGCGTAGAGATGCAGGTCTGAGCTTGGGTCAGGAAGATCCCTTGAAGGAGGGCTTGGCAGTCCATTCCAATATTCTTGCCTGGGTAAGAATCTCATGGACAGAGGAGCCTGGAAAGTTACAGTTCATAGGGTTGCGAAGAGTCGGACGTGACTGAGCAACTTAGCCTGCACACTGTGCTAACCAATCCTGTGTCTAGCTTTTACCCTTGCAACACCTTCCCCTTATAGCTACATATCAGAAAGAAGGGCGCAGTGCCACCGATCTGCTGGACTCAGTTACTGGGTTACTGACGCCAGCCTGACTGCCTTTGACAAGCTGCTAACACCTTTGCTCCTCATCACTGACTCCTGACTGCGAGCCCCCACCTTGCATAAGCCCCCAGACTCCTCATGGAGGGGGAGGTGGGCACAGTTCCTGTGACGTGAGCCTGCTGTGATTCCATCTCAGCCGGCTGAGAATTCAAGCCACCTGTGCCTTCCAAACTCTGTCTCCATACTTTTTATTTGGCTTCAGTGGACAGAGAAAGCCAAGATTTTGGCCAGCAGCAATGGGTGTGGGTGGGGGAGCTGTGGTCCAGGTGGGTGACGATGGGCATGGAGTGGGCTTGACCTGGAAGGTGTAGGGGTAGGTGGAGAAGAAGTACCCAGACAGGACGGGTTCCGTGGCTAGAGGGCATGTAGGAATACTTCTCAGGAGGGGTGAGGTCAAGGCTAGAAGCACTGCCATGGATTCATTCCTTAGAGAGGTTAGGGAGAGGGTGGGGCCAGAATCAGGGCCCAGGAAGGGAAAACCACGGGGCCAGCAAAGCAGAATGGACAAATGGGCAGCCTGGGGTGTCTCTGGAGGCAGAGTGCAGGCAGCGGTGGGGCTTCATGCTATCTGCCTCGGTGCCACCAAGGACCTTTGAAAATAGTGACTCGCCCTGGCTAGAGCTTGAAGTCGCCCAGGAAGCTTTAAAAACTTGCCAATTTTATCCAGTTTTCTGGGCCACAATCCAGGCAAACTGCATCAGGATCCTAAAAGGCAGGACCTGGAATCTGGATTTTTAATGCTTCAGTGTGCAGCCAGGGATGGAGGTCGCGGCAGTCAAGGGGTGGTCCAAACACTGCAGACCCCACAGGATCCTCCTTCAGCTGATTCATAGGGGCCCCTCCTGTTCTTGAGGAGTGGGGGGTTGACTGCAGGGATCTTTGTGGGTTAATTGCAGAGCTGATCTACCATCTGCCCGAAACGGGGGCTGGACTGTGAGCAGAAGGCAGACAGGCCCTCGGCTTTTGTTTCTCAAATATGCAGACAATAATCCTAAAAGCATTCTTGTTTAGGGGGGTATGAAAGCTCAGTGTGTCTCACACACAAAGCATCTGAAAAACACATCATGAATTGGCTCTTTGTTTAAAAATACAGCAATGCTGAATGTCACTTGGAAGCCAATTCTGTCTTAAAGAGGTCCTGGAGGCTAAACACAATGTTGATTACAGTGGGAAAGTTGACTCACCCCATTATGGGTTTTAAGAAACGGGTTCATTAGTCAAATTAATCTTAACATATTAGGGCAGAAATAAGGAAGAAATAATACTTCACATTTCTTTTTGCTCTAGGTAAGGATTCTCTTTGCCTTTGCTGTAACTCATCTAGGAAGACTATGATACCGTTTGCTGGTTTGGTCCAATCCATTCATCTACCCAGTGTACATCAACTGAACGTCTATTCCAAGTCTACCCCACCCAGGTACCAGTGAGTGAGACTCCCTCCTCTGTGGGAACTTACACGCCGATGGTGGGGAAGGAGGGAACAGGAAATAACCCAATACATGCAGGATTTCAGGGAGTTAAAGGGGAATGAAGAAAACTGGCTAAGAGGATAGAGCAAGGTAAGGATGGGAAGGGGGCTCATCTTAGAGGAGATGTTCAAGAAGGCTTCTCTGTGGAGGTGACTTGGGAACCAAGTCCCAACACCCAAATCAAGGAGAAGGGCCAGGCCTGGAACAGGGAAGAGCGTTCCAGGCAGAAGGAAAGGTCAGTGAAGCAGCCTCAAGGACTGTCCTAAAAGCAGAGGCTGCAAAAACACCTTTGAGTTGATATGTAAATTTCTGATAAGAATGATGATCAGACAGACTCAGGGCTCCAGCCGGCACATACGATGCCTTGGTAGAAGCCACAGAAGATGAGTCTGACTGGCAGACAAACTATCAAAGGCACTTCTACCTGTGAGTAAAGTAGCTCCAGGCTGGCCCAGGTGTAAGAAGAACCCCTGATGGATTCTAGCTCCCCTCCACTCACTCACTTGGCCAGGGGCATCTTTGTGCAGTGCACAAACTGTACAACTCTATGTAGCAGGCCTCACTGAAGTTCAGTTAAGACAGATTCACTCAAGTCACAGGAAATTGATGAGATGGATTAGACTTTATTTTTCTGGATTTAAAAAAAATTATTTTATTCAAGTATAGTTGATTTACACTGTTGTGTTGATTTCAGCTGTACAGCAAAGTGATTCAGTTATACATATATACACTCTTTTTCTTTTTTCTTAATTTCTAAATTTTAATTTAATTTAATTAATTTTTTTTTTTTACTTTATTCTATATTACAATACTGTATCACTCTTTTCCATATTTTTTACACCATGGTTTATCACAGGATATTAAATACAGTTCTCTGTGCTGCACAGCAGGATCTTACTGTTGTTTATCCATGCTATGTATAGTAGTTTTTACGTGATAGTTTGTGTGGGTTTGAAAATGCTCTCCAAGAAGCCTGAAACCGTTGCCATGGGATAATATTTTTATAGATTAGCTGGTTAGCTGATTAACTTGATCACCTCCCCCAATTCCCTTTGGCCTCCTCCCTCCCCTTCAAATGACCAAGCTGTTCTGGGCCAAATTCCTCAGCCAACAGTAGCTGCAGGGCAGACAGAATGTTCCTAGGCTCTGGCCTTCAACATCTGAGTTTTTAGCGGGATAGAGAGCAGCTGAGTGGAGATGACATGTTGGAAAGAAATATTCCCCTTTTATTTAATCATGAAATCCCCATTCTCCATGTCTGTTTTCCTCCCCTCCACAGGTGGCAGCTCTAAGACACTACTCTGTGTCCTTGTAGAACACGTAACATTGTTGTGGGTACATGGGTTTTAAATTACAATAATGCTACTCTGCTGTAGATCTCATTTGGTCCCTTACTTTTCCCCTCCCCACTAAATTTTCTGAATCTGTTCACAAGGTTCTGTGTATATCCTTTTTTAAAAAAATTATTTTATGGAAGTATAATTGATTTACAGGGTTGTGTTAATTTCTGCTGCATAGCAAAGCAGTTGCTAAGCCATGCACGACTCTTTGCAACCCCACGGCTGCAGCACGCCAGCCTTCCCTGTCCTTCACTATCTCCTGAAGTTCGCTCAAATTCATGTCCATTGAGTCGATGATGCCATCCAACCATCTCATCCTCTGTCGTCTCCTTCCCTTCTTGCCCTCAATCTTTCCTAGCATCAGGGTCTTTTCCTGAATGAGAACTGAATGAGTCAGTTCTTCATATCAAGTGGCCAGAGTTGCATACACACATATATATATACACACACACCTTCTTACATATATATATATATATTCTTTATATATGTTAGATATATATGTATATATACACATTTTTTCATATTTTTTCCATTGTGGTTTCTCACAGGATATTGAACATAGTTCACACAGGACCTTGACATTTATCCATTCTGCATATAATGGTTTGCATCTGCTAACCCCAGACTCCCACTCCAACCCTCCCCACCCCCTTGGCAACCACGAATCTGTTCTTTCTGCCTTTATGCAGGGAGTTTATTTTTGTTTCATGGATAATTCGTGTCATATTTTAGATTCCATGCATAAATGATACTATGTGGCATTTGTCTTTCTCTTTCTGATTTACTTCACTTAGTCTGATAATTTCTAGGTCTCGCCATGTGTGCCTGTCTCTTTGTTCCTTCTAACTGTGGACACTCCTCCACGGAGCAGAGCCGCCGTATTTTACACTCCCCACGATGGCCAGCAGGGTGCCTTCTGCTTCTCAGTGCCGTCAGGAGTTCTGTGATAAATGCCTTCTCATATGTCCAGTTACGGTCCTGTTTAATAAAGACTCTTGGCCTGTACAGAGGGATTTCTGCACATTCAAGCACATCTAATTTAGATATGTACTGCCAGAGAACCCTCCAGAAGGGCAGCAATATCTAAACACTCACCAGCAGTGTACAAAAAAGGCTGCTGTTCCTCACATCTCACAAAAAAATTAGCATCGTTCTTCTCTCTGATCTTTGCCAGTCTGATGGGAATAAAGCTCTCTATTACTGTTACGCTTTGTAGTTCTTTGATCGGTGACTTTGAGGACCTTCTCATTTGCTTGGCACTTGCTTGATCATATCATTGCCTGTTTTTCATTTGTTTTTTAAAGTCAGGTTTCCTGTCTTCGTTTTTTGCAGTATTCTTTGTCTGTTGTAAGCACTGTGGGTATCTTCTCCCAACCTTCCCTCTTCTGTTAACTTGGTCTACGGTGTGTTTTGTTGAACAGAAATCTTTAAATCTGACGTAATTAAAGCCGTTTGCTTTTTACCCTATATTTTGAGCTCTTGAGTTCGGCTTTTAGCAGGTCTCCCCAGATGCTAGGTTGTAAAGAGGCACTCCACTGTTTAATGCATTAGTTATGTTGTTTTATGCTTCACATTTAAGTCTTTAATCAATCTAGAATCATCTTCTGTATACAGTGTGATGTAGGGGTTCAACTTCATTTTTCTCTAAAGAATGAGCCAGATTTCACTCCACTGTCTACTAAACTGTGAATAAGTGGATTTAAGGAGTGTAAAGTTTACTCCTTTCCCAGGCTGGGAATGATTCCATCAGATCAAAGGAAGAGAAGAAAAGAAGGAAAATGTTGAAAGTCCAGATATTAATGTGTTCCAAGGAGAGGGAGCCTGCCTTTTGCTTCCCTGGCAGACTTTAATCAGTCTAGGAAGAGGGAATCTTAGCTTCATAGATATTCTCAGGCTCTCACGTGTGGAAACAGAACTGATAGATCAAAAGATTCCTGGCAGATAGAAATGGGGTGTGTGTATATATATATATATATATATATATATATATATATATATAAAGATTGATATGTATATAAGGGTATGTGTATGTGAAAATAGCAACCTCTTTAAACTAACAAAAGGTGATGGGCCCTTCTAATATGCTTTGGAACTTAGACTAAACCCCAAGAAACTGGGAAGGTAGGTGAACTTTCAATCAACTAAGATAAACTTTCAACTGCCTCTGTGGAATGGGAGCTTGAGATAGAGATATATTGGCTGAGTGAAGCTCAAATATACATCTTCGTTATTTCACTTTTTTCCTACCATATCAATCAATATTTTATCAGAACTAAATTTGTTGATCAGGGGCAATTATAATTTGACTACAAATATAGGCGTATTGGTAAAAATCAATGAATTATCTTGTATCAGTTGTCTAAGTGAAACCTATAAAAGAATACTGTATACTTTATCATCATTTGTAAATTTTGTTCTACACATCCTTTGCATCAGTGTATTTCTAATAAAATTATCATATGTATATATATTTCTCAGAGTACTGGTTGTTAAATATTTAACCTACACTTCTGGCTCAAGCCTCAGTTTTATTTAACTAAATACTCTCCCCACAAAGTATTTTACCCAGAAATAAACTTTAATTACTTTAAGCTGTACTTGTTTCTTTCTTTGTTAAGGGTTGATTTCATATAGCCATGTAACCCTGTAATGGCCAGTGAAATATGAGAAGAAATATGCTGGGAGGCTTCTGGAAAAGTTTCCTTGAAATAAAAAGAGATTTTCTTTCACAAAGTACTTTTTTTCTATGTCTGAATCTGTAGTGGCTATATGATGTCTGGAATTGTGGCAGCCATATTGTTGCCATGAGGAAAACTAGCTGAAGATAAAGCCACATTCTGAAGATGTCAGAGTGGAAAAACAGAAAGAACCTTTATCCTTGGTGCAATATTGAATAGCTGAATTATACAATCCTGGAACCATTCTTCTACGGAACTTATATTTTGTTATCAGTTCAGTCACTCAGTCGTGTCCGACTCTTTGCGACCCCATGAATCGCAGCACGCCAGGCCTCCCTGTCCATCACCAACTCCCGGAGTCCACCCAAACCCATGTCCATTGTGTCAGTGATGCCATCCAATCATCTCATCCTCTGTCATCCCCTTCTCCTCCTGCTTGCAATCTTTCCCACCATCAGGGTCTTTTCAAATGAATCAGCTCTTCACATCAGGTGGCCAAAGTTTTGGAGTTTCAG
>SJYF01001663.1:1185930-1203099 GCA_006410515.1 Procapra przewalskii
CCCTCCAATGAACACCCAGGACTGATCTCCTTTAGGATGGACTGGTTGGATCTCCTTGTAGTCCAAGGGACTCTCAAGAGTCTTCTCCAACACCACAGTTCAAAAGACTCAATTCTTCGGTGCTCAGCTTTCTTTATGGTCCAATCTCATATCCATACATGACTATTGGAAAAACCATAGCCTTGACTAGAAGGACTTTTGTTGGCAAAGTAATGTCTCTGCTTTTTAATATGCTGCCTAGATTGGTCATAACTGTCCTTCCAAGGAGCAAGTGTCTTTTAATTTCATAGCTGCAATCACCATCTACAGTGACTTTGGAGCCCAGAAAAATAAAGTCAGCCACTGTTTCCACAGTTTCCCCATCTATTTGCCATGAAGTGAAGGGACTGGATGTCGTGATCTTAGTTTTCTGAATGTTGAGCTTTAAGCCAACTTTTTCACTTGCCTCTAAGAGGCTTTTAAATTCCTCTTCACTTTCTGCCATAAGGGTGGTATCATCTGCATATCTGAGGTTATTGATATTTCTCCTGGCAATCCTGATTCCAGCTTGTGCTTCTTGCAGCCCAGTGTTTCTCATGATGTACTGTGCATAAAAGTCAAATAAGCAGGGTGATAATATACAGCCTTGATGGACTGTTTTTCCTATTTGGAACCAGTCTGTTGTTCCATGTCCAGTTCTAACTGTTGCTTCCTGACCTGCATACAGGTTTCTCAAGAGGCAGGTCAGGTGGTCTGTTATTCCCATCTCTTTCAGAATTTCCCACAGTTTATTGTGATCCACACAGTCAAAGGCTTTTTCATACATTTTTTAAAATATATACTTTTTTAAGTATAAGCTAATTAAATTAGAGTTTATCCATTGCTTGCAACAAAATAGTCTCACTGATACCCCAATCATGTAAATTGTGTGCTAGTTATAAAGTAATTGTGTCTCTGTACCAAACCCAGTTTTTCTATACTGTGCTTTGTTATTCTAGGACTCTGCGAACAGGGCCTTTTTTAGGGCCTGGGGAAAATGAGAGACTGAATGAGGAAAGAGGAACACATCCCTTCTTGCTTGCTTCCTATTGACATCACCATAGCCTGTTTTTTCATCTCAAAGGCCAAGCTTTTTCCACATGCCCAGATTCAGACTCATTGCACCTCTTCAGAGGTACTAGCGTAGACTGATGGGGTGCCTTTCCTCAGAGTTCTGGATCCAAGACCCCTCTCCTCCAAGCTCTGAGACACCAGCACCAATCAGATCAACAGCAGAGACTGGCCTGCCTGACCTGTCCTCCAGACCCCTAAGATTCATTAAACCCAGAGGCTGATTCCTACAGTGGCTACATTCTGAAGGCTTAGTGTTCCTTTTTGTCATTCCAGGGTTCTAAATCCATTCAAGCAATTCCTTAGATTAAATCCTCTCTGTTAAAATAGCTTGTGTAGTTTTCATATTCTTGTTGGAGCCCCTGGCTGATAGAATGCATTCAGCGGGCATTTATGATTGCCTTTCAATTTCCATTATCTTCTTTCTGCTGAGAGTACTCTGATTTGGAGCAGTTGCCTCTACCAGTTGGGTAGCAGCCATTTGGTTTAGGTGGACTGGGCCAGGCTTCAGCTCCAGGGTGGCTGGCTCATCAGCATACCACACCCCCTTAGCTACAGCTCTTGGCTCAGGTATAGGCAGGGGTCCCCATCTGAAACACAGCAGAACGCATCGAGGATGTTGTGATGTGAGAATGAGGCATAAAGAAAGAGGCTGGAGCTGCGGAGGAAGTGGACTATGTGGAGACAGATGATGAGGCTGACGTGGCAGAACACGGAGCAGAGAGAGGAAGAGAAATCCGAGGTGTGGCATGACTGCCAGCCCTCTGGGGTCCAGCCTTCCCGAAGGCCAGTGCAAGCTCTGTGCTGTTCAGCTGTTCATCTAATAAACCCTCCTTTGCTTAAATAAGCTGGGCCAGACAGTCTGTTACTTGCAATCACAAGAGTCCTCACTGACGAATTGAAAAAACAAACCAGCATACTGAGCACACACCCATCTGCCCTGAACTTGGTCCCCTCATATAACCTGTGTTGGATAACTTTCCCTGTAATACTGTTTCTACATCACACACATGGAAACTGTCTCCTAGAAGCAAAGGATCACACTTGATGTCACACAGAAAGTCATTGGCAGAGCCAACTTTTTTTTTTCCCCAGAAAAAAGGTTAACATAGCATTTTGTGCCAAGGATAACTATTAATCAGATTTATCTGGCAGCAGAACCATCTCCACCCTTGGAGAGGTGAAGGGTTGTGTATTTGAAAAGAACAAGTGTTTACAGCAAAGGGATTTTTATGTAGATTCACACAGATTCTACATAGATGACACTGTGCTAGGAATTTTTGATGGACTTTATTGAGGTATAATTGATACAAAATAAAATGTATAGTTCACTGGAAATTGTATGGCTCACAGAGTTTCAATAAATGTATAAACAGTTGTGCAGTTACCACAACAACCAAAATATAGCATATTTCCATTGTCCTAAAAAATTTCTTTTGTGCTCACCGGCACCCAGACCCTCACCCTGGCAACCGCTCCTCTGCTTCCTGTAACTAGATATTAGTTCAACCTCTTCTAGGATGTCAAATGAACAGAAAAATACACTTGTAGTCCTTTATGTCTGGCTTCTTTGGCTCAGCATGACTGCGGATCCATCCACAGTGTTGCACATATCCGTACTTCACCCTCCCTCCTTTTATTTTTGCTGAGTCGTGTTTCTTTGTACAAATATACTGCCGTTTTTAATCCAGTGAATAGGATTAAAATGCTGAGACCTGCTTCTTGGGAGGCAGGAAACACTGTATCTGCAGCCGTACTGGAGTAGGGGCGTTTGCCCTTGGGAGCAGCACTGTTGTGTCTGGGGTGTGGTGTGGACTTACTGGTGTTTTGGGTGTGGTCCTGCTCAGATGGTTTCTTCAGGGAGAGGTGGTCTTTTGAGCCTCCCTTTGACTCAATCCCATGGTCCTTCAGACCATCTCATCTCAGCTTCGTGCATGTCAGTTTTTCGGTGCAGTCCTGACCTTGATACCATGAGATGGGAGAGGAAGATACAAAAGCTCAGGACTGGGCAGCAAAGTCAGTTTCTTCCCCTCGGTGCACGCGTTGCCCTCTCATTACTTTACCACTGTTCCAAGTAGCATCCGTACCAGCACAGGAAGAGGTCCTTACTGTGATGGGCTTGTAGGTCAGTTGTTGATGTTCTTGGTTGCTGCATAGTATGGAAAAATCATTTGAAGAAAATTGCCTAGGATTTGCTTGTATTGGATAGGTAGGGAGAGATGATCAAACTAGTTCTCTGATTTAAATCAAATACTGAAAATGGGTGTCTTCAAAATGGCCTTGAATAAAAAAATCTTTGGGAGCAGCTTTTCTGTGCTGTAGCTAAGTCCCACCTTGCAGCACTATTATTTTGCTTTTTTTTGAGAGATGCTAAAGTTAATTTGCTTCTAGCTGGAAAGAAATTCTGGCTCTCGCGAGGCAATTTCTAGCAGGTCTGAAAGTATCTAGACTCTCTTAACCAAAACACTGCCAGGTGTGTATTCGATTCTTAAAATATTGTTTACACACTGCGAAGGCCACATGGTGGGTGACTCAGTTGGGAGGAATGCCACACTCAAGTGTGCCAGAGCTTGGGAAATGCCTTAGGGTCTAAGCTCCATTCCCCTGCTGAATGGTGCATATGTGCCCTTACAGTCTAATGTACTTACACCAGTACCGTCCGTCTCTGAAGATTCTCAGTTGCAGTTGCAGAGGCCCCCCTCTCCTCCTTTAAACAGAAGGGCATTTGTTAAGAGATAATAGATAGCTTGCAAACTTCCAGGGTGTTTGAAGAATCAGACTTGGGAATTCATGATCAGGAAAAAGTGCCGCTGGGAGAAACAGTCAGATGAAGGATTGTCCTGGAAAACCCACTGTGGTGATGGGGACTGAAAACCTCTGCCACAGGGCTCACTGCTTTATTCTCTCGCCTGCTGGGGGCCCAGCTTCCCTTGCTCACTGCCACATCCGCGTCTAGGGATGTGGCAGGTTGAAGCGAGGTCACATACTTGCGTGAAGCCAGCAAAGAATTCTGGGCAATGTGGTTTTTAGGTCTTCATCTGCTACAGCCCAGACAGGCAAGCTGGGAGGGACTTTGGATGGGTGCTGGCAATGCCTGCCGTAAGTATTAATACTAACCTGAACTTCACAGAGACCATGCCATTGGAGGATGTCAGCCAGAGTCTATGTATCCTTACTCAAAATACATTGTCAAAGTATGATCTTTGAGCCTCCATTTCCTAATTTGTAAGATATGGCTAAAAATCCATCCTTGAAGGGCACGGGTGCCCTGCTTGGGTCTCCCTTTAAGAAGAGTTTTGTTCCACTGCAGGAGTGAGTACAATTAACAGCTTCTAGTTAGAGCCTTTAGATCTGACATCACGTTCAAGCAGAGTTTATACTCTCTTCTGGTAGACGACAAAGCCCTGTGCAAACAGGAGGGCCTGTCTACTCCGGCCTGGTGCAGGACTTCCATGATGAGACGTCTTTGCTCTGAGGCTCCCCCCCGCATTGAGTTGGGTAAAACTTTGTCAGATTTGCATCAGTTCTTCCTCGGTCAGCTTCTGCGTTCTTCCCTTTCTATCTTCCACAGGCATTCCTTCTTTTGTGTTCCTACTCTCTTCTCAGTGTCTGCTTCCCAGAGGACCCAATTGACACGCAGGACTCTTGTGAAGAGAGCAGTAATTCATGATAGCATTGGATGGAGTGCCTGATACACAAATTCAATAGTGAAATAGCCTCTTACGTAGACTCCCTGATTCCTTTCCTGCTTAATAGAATGCAGGGAAATCTCTTAAACACTTGAATCCGATCACTTAATGTCACTGCATGGAAGCCTTCTGTGGGTTCCTATCACACATATAATGCAATCCAGCCTCCTCACTTGGCTCCCTTGTCCTTAAACTCAGCCCAGGCATCTTTCCAGCTTTCCCTTCCGTCACTTCTATCAGCTCCAGATGCGCAGACCATGCCACGTTCTTTCCCACTTTAGGGCGTGTGCACTGGCTGTTTTACCCTTTCTGGGAAGCTCTCCTTTTCTGCTCTTTACCTAACAGGAACCTGCATTTGGAGCTCAGCTCAAATGTTACTTCCTCAAAGAGGTCTTCACTGACTACCCCTGATAAGAGAGTCTATAAGTCAGGATAAGATGTCACGCTGCACTAACAAATGAGCCCCAGATCTCAGTGATGTCTAACAAAGGCATCCCTATAAAGGAAAGGCTGAAACTCTAATCCACCATAGCTTCTCTCTGGGACAGACTGGGACAGACTGTTCACAGTCTCTGCCTCGGACACTGCTGGACCCAGAGGAGAGAGAAGAGAGAACTGATTTTAAGGCTTCTGCTTGACAAAAACATGCATGGCTTCCAGCCACATTCTATTGGCCAAAACAAGTCATGCGGGACACTCCTGAGTGCAACAGGGTGGGGACTCAAAATGCTTCCTTAGAGAGGGCACCATTAAGTCCCAGGGCAAGCCTAAAGTTAATGAGCTGGGGAAGGGTAATGTTCTCCCCGGGAGCAAATATTTGGAACAACATATTCTACCAAAAAGCTTATCCCTAATTTGCATTCTTTCTTATTTCCTCATTCTGCTTACTTTCATAGAAATTATTACAGTTGTAAACTGCAAATAAATCCTCATTTATCTAAAAACTATGTGTGTGTCTAGGCAGATGTATCTGGGTATGTGTGTCTGTATGTGTATATCATAGAGGCCTGGCCCACGATAGGTTTTTGATAAATCATTATTGAATGACTGACCACATAAACGTGGGAAAATATAGAGCCCATGCTTTGCAATCACATACAATCAGGTATATGTGCATCCCAGCCTGCCTTTTATTAATACATGATATTACTGCACTGCACTTTCTTCATATTTAAAATAAGGCTGATGAAACTTTCACCAGACTTGGCCCATAGATGGCACTAAAAAACATGAGTTTCTTTCCCACTTTGTTACATTACTGGCTCTCATTCTTGAAATGTGTTTCATTTTAGCACAAATGAGCATGAACATGACATTTATTGTATTGCAACAGATTAAAAAAACCAACATTTCTATGCTGGCATTGATTCAGAAAACTCATTCATTTGGCATGGGCTGTGTATTTGGATAATTTAACCTAAGAGACCCTTAGTGATTTCTGTCTCTCCCACTGTGTCTCATATTCTCTAATTAACCTGCTAAATCTGGATTTTAAAAAATGACATCTGTTTGTTTTGTTTCACTTGATGAATATTTCACACAATTTTTTTATGGGGATAATGAGTCCTACTCCCAAACTAATGAATGTGATTTTGGAGAATTAGCCCCAACTCTTGTTTTTGATGCAATAATTACTTCTGATATACAGACTCTCAGCCATCTTCTAGCCAACATTCAGAGATTATGATCTTTGAAGTTAAATAGGACTGGCAAGACTCTTGTGCTAACATCTTGTTCATTAAGTAGCTTTGAACAACTCATTTCCTCTTTCTGAGCCCCTCACTTTTCTTGAGCAAAAATAGAGATGGAGCTTCCCTGGTGGCTCGGTGGTAAAGAATCTGCCTGCTAATGAAGGAGATGCAGATTTAACTGCTGGGTCAGGAAGATCCCCTGGAGAAGGAAATGACAACTCACTCCAGTAGTTTCCTCCTCCAGGCAGGGTAGGTGCTGACTACAATGTCATGTCCAAGAATTAGGGCCAGAGCAAGTTGGTAACTTTTTCAGGCCCATAGACTGTGGTGCATATCCCCTGCTGGGGGTGAAGAGAAGAACGAAACCAGTACAAAACCAAGAATGCACTGTCAAAGAAATCTTCAGTTTGAAGACCCTGGACACGCAAGGTGACTGGGGATGGTGTCAGGCACAGGTGGAAACAGAGTGGATAAAGGATTCAGAGAATCAATTCCTAGGCAGGTTGATAAAAAGACCAGGGTTCCTGGGGAGGAAGCTGCTGCTGTTAAGTCGCTTCAGTTGTGTCCGACTCTGTGCAACCCCAGAGACAGCAGCCCTCCAGGCTCCCCCGTCCCTGGGATATTCCAGGCAAGGACACTGGAGTGGGTTGCCATTTCCTTCTCCAATGCATGAAAGTGAAAAGTGAAAGTGAAGTCTCTCAGTCATGTCTGACTCTTCACAACCCCATGGACTATAGCCTACCTGGCTCCTCCATCCATGGGATTTTGCAGGCAAGAGTACTGGAGTGGGGTGCCATTGCCTTCTCCATGGTCTGGAATTCTCAAGGAGGAGGAAAAGACAGACATCTTGCTTTTCTCTACATTCCTTAGTCTTGGTCGCATAAAATTTTTTGTCTTTAAGTGGGAACTGATGATTACAATACAAACAACTCAGTTTAAACTCTGTACTAAGGATTATATAGCAACAGTGTATCCTGCTTGAGGACAGTTTCTCCTTCCTGAAAACCTTCTGACTAATCCTGATATCTTAGAATGTATATTATGGGAGTGGGTCTGGTGAGTTCAGTTCAGTCACTCAGTCGTGTCCAACTCTTTGTGGCCCCATAGACTGCAGCATGCCAGGCCTTCCTGTCCATTGCCAACTCCCAGAACTTACTCAAACTCATGTCCTTAGAGTTTGATGCCATCCAACCATATCATCCTCTGTCATCCCCTTCTCCTCCTGCCTTCAATCTTTCCCAGCATCAGGGTCTTTTCAGATGAGTCAGTTCTTCACATCAGTTGGCCAAAGTATTGGAGTTTCAGCTTCAGCATCAGTCCTTCCAATGAATATTTAGGGCTGATTTCCTTTAGGATGGACTGGTTGGATCTCCTCTAGAGATCAAAGGGACTCTCAAGAGTCTTCTCCAACAACACAGTTCAAAAACATCAATTCTCCAGTACTCAGCTTTCCTTATGGTCCGCCTCTCACATCCATACATGATTACTGGAAAAACATTAGCTTTGACTAGACGGAACTTTGTTAGCAAAGTAATGTCTCTGCTTTTTAATATGCTGTCTAGGTTGGTCACAGAGAAGGCAATGGCACTCCACTCCAGTACTCTTGCCTGGAAAATCCCATGGATGAAGGAGCCTAGTGGGCTGCAGTCCATGGGGTTGTGAAGAGTTGGACACGACTGAGAGACTTCACGTTCACTTTTCACTTTCATGCATTGGAGAAGGAAATGGCAACCCACTCCAGTGTTCTTGCATGGAGAATCCCAGGGACGGTGAAGCCTGGTGGGCTGCCATCTATGGGGTCACACAGAGTCGGACACGACTGAAGCGACTTAACAGCAGGTTGGTCATAGCTTTTTTTCCTAGGAGCAAGCATCTTTTAATTTCATGGCTGCAGTCACCATCTGCAGTGATTTTGAGTGACTGAGTGACTGAGTGAGTGAAGTCGCTCAGTCGTGTCCGACTCTTTGAGACCCCATGGACTGTAGCCTATCAGGCTCCTCCCTCCATGGGATTCTCCAGGCAAGATTACTGGAGTGGGTTGCCATTTCCTTCTCCAGGGGATCTTCCCGACCCAGGGATCGAACCCGGGTCTCCAGCATTCCAGGCAGATACTTTAACCTTTGGAGCCCAAGAAAATAAAGTCTGTCACCATTTCCACTGTTTCCCCATCTATTTGCCATGAAGTGATGGGACCAGATGCCATGATCTTCACTTTCTGAATACTGAGTTTTAAGCCAACTTTTTTACTCTCCTCTTTCACCTCCTCTTTCACTTTCATCAACAGGCACTTTAGTTCTTCTTCACTTTCTGCCATAAAGGTGGTGTCATCTGCATATCTGAGGTTGTTGATATTTCTCCTGGGAATCTTGATTCCAGCTTGTGTTTCCTCCAGCCCAGTATTTCTCATGATGTACTGTGCATATAAGTTAAATAAGCAGGGTAACAATATACATCCTTGATATACTCTTTTCCCAGTTTGAACAAGTCTGTTGTTCTATGTCCAGTTCTAACTGTTGCTTCTTGACCTGCAAACAGATTTCTCAGGAGGCAGATCAGGTGGTCTGGTATTCCCATCTCTTTAAGAATTTTCCACAGTTTGTTGTTTTCCACACAGTCAAAGGCTTTGGGGTAGTCAATAATGAATGATGATGAAATTTGCCAGTCATCTCCAACTCTTTGCAACCCCATGGACTGTATAGTCTAGGGAATTCTCTAGGCCAGAATACTGGAGTGGGTAGCCTTTCCCTTCTCCAGGGGATCTTCCCAACCAAGGATCGAACCCAGGTCTCCTGCATTTCAGGCAGATTCTTTACCAGCTAAGCCACAAGGAAAGCACAAGAATACTGGAGTGGGTAGCCTATCCCTTCTGTGGTGGATCTTCACAACCCAGGAATTGAACTGGGGTCTCCTGCATTGCAAGCAGATTCTTTACCAACTGAGCTCTGAGGGAAGCCAAATGAATGAAGCAGAAATAGATGTATTTCTGGAACTTTCTTGCTTTTTTGATGATCCCGTGGATGTTGGCAATTTGATCTCTGGTTCCCCTGCCTTTTCTAAATCCACCGTGAACATCTGGAAGTTCATGGTTCACATACTGTTGAAGCCTGACTTGGAGAATTTTGAGCATTGCTTTGCTAGCATGTGAGATGAGTGCAATTGTGGGGTAGTTTGAGCATTCTTTGGCATTGTCTTTCTTTGGGATTGGAATGAAAACAGTCCCTTTCCAGTCCTGTGGCCACTGTTGAGTTTTCCAAATTTGTTGGCATATTGAGTGCAGCACTTTCACAACAGCGTCTTTGAAGATTTGAAATAGCTCAACTGGAATCCCATCACCTCCACTAGCTTTGTTTGTAGTGATGCTTCCTAAGGCCCACTTGACTTTGCATTCTAGGATGTCTGGCTCTGGGTGAGTGATCACACCATCGTGGTTATCTGGGTCATGAAGATCTTTTTCATACAGTTCTGTGTATTCCTGCCACCTCTTCTTAATATCTTCTGCTTCTGTTAGGTCCAGACCATTTCTGTCCTTTATTGTGCCCATCTTTGCATGAAATGCTCCCTTGATATCTCTAAGTTTCTTGAAGAGATTTCTAGTCTTTCTCATTCTATTGTTTTCCTCTATTTCTTTGCACTGATCACTGAGGAAGGCTTCTCTCTCCTTGCTATTCTTTGGAACTCTGCATTCAAATGGCTGTATCTTTCCTTTTCTCCTATCCGTTTTGCATCTTTTCTTTTCTCAACTATTTGTAAGGCCTCCTCAGACAACCATTTTGCCTTTTTGCATTTCTTTTTCTTGGAGATGGTCTGTATCCCTGTTTCCTGTATCATGTCATGAACCTCTGCCTGTAGTTCATGAGGCACTCTATCTATCAGATCTAATCCCTTGATTCTATTTCTCACTTCCACTGTATAATTGTAAGGGATTTGATTTGGGTCATACCTGAATGGTCTAATGGTTTTCCCTACTTTCTTCAATTTAAGTCTGAACTTGGCAATAAGGAGTTCATGATCTGGGCCACAGTCAGCTCCCCGTCTTGTTTTTGCTGACTCTATAGAGCTTCTCCATCTTTGGCTGCAAAAAATATAATCAATCTGATTTTGATATTGACCATCTGGTGATGTGCATGTGTAGAGTCTTCTCTTGTGTTGTTGGAAGAGGGCGTTTGCTAAGACCAGTGCATTCTCTTGGCAAAACTCTGTTAACCTTTGTCCTGCTTCATTCTGTACTCCAAGGCCAAGTTTGCCTGTTACTCCAGGTATATCGTGATTTCCTACTTTTGCATTCCAGCCCCCTATAATGAAAAGGATATCTTTTTTGGGTATTAGTTCTAGAAGATCTTGTACGTCTTCATGGAACCATTCAGCTTCTTCAGCGTTACTGGTTGGTGCATTACTTGGATCACTGTGATATTGAATGGCTTGCGTTGGAAACAAACAGAGATCATTCTGTTGTTTTTGAGAGTGCATCCAAGTAAGTGCTGCATTTTGGACTCTTGTTGACTCTGATGGTTACTCCATTTCTTCTAAGGGGTTCTTGCCCACAGTAGTAGATATAATGGTCATCTGAGTTAAATTCACTCATTCCAGTCCATTTTAGTTCACTGATTCCTAGAATGTCGACGTTCACTCTTGCCATCTCCTGTTTGACTGCTTCCAATTTGCGTTGATTCGTGGACCTAACATTCCAGGTTCCTATGCAGTACTGCTCTTTACAGCATCAGACTTCCATCACCAGTCACATCCACAACTGGGTGTTGTTTTTGCTTTGGCTCCATCCCTTCATTCTTTCTGGAGTTATTTCTTCACTGATCTCCAGTAGCATATTGGGCACCTACCAACCTGGGGAGTTCATCGTTCAGTGTCCTATCTTTTTGCCTTTTCATACTGTTCATGGGGTTCTCAAGGCAAGAATACTGAAGTGGTTTGCCATTCCCTTCTCCAGTGGACTACATTCTGTCAGAACTCTCCACCATGACCCATCCATCTTGGGTGGCCCTACAAGGCCTGGCTCCTAGTTTCTTTGAGCTTGGTAAGACTTTTCTATTGTTAAGTTCTAATCTTGTTACCTTAAAATGTAAAGTATGGGAGTGGGTCTGGTAAAATTTTTACAACCTTGAGACATCCTTTTGATTTATTGTAATAACTCTCTTGCTAACACTAGGGGCCAGGGGGCATTCTCTGCCCTCTTCTGATGTCTATGTCAGAAGGTTTGTCTGTCCCTTTTCACTGTAATAAAACTTCTGCCACACAAGAGCCCTGGGTGATCAAACCTGATCCCTGGTCCCAAAGCTAAATCTTCTTCAGAGATCATGAATCCGACATCATTCACAGTAAGCTATCAGGATGTTCATAAAATGGCAGATATTCTTTGTCCCATAGAATAAATAGCAATGCTACCTCACAGGCAAATAGCTGCAGCTGTTTTTTGTAGAATGTCAGCATTTCAGTCAACATCCATCGGCTGAAGGAAACCTATCCCCAGTACCTTTGGCCAAAAGAGAACCTGATAGGATAAAGGGAGTTCACAGACTGGAAAAGAGGGCTGGTCCATCGGGAGGTCTGGGGAAGCACCGGGACTTCAGCAGCAGGAGCCCACAGAGCACCCTCTGGCGCTGACATCTGATGACTCAGTTCTGACCTCCTGCTCTCTTTACTGTGGAGAAATGTTCCCTGATGGCTCAGTGGTAAAGAATCTGTCTGCAATGCAGGAGATGCAGGAGACTCGGGTTCGATCCCTGGATTGGGAAGATTCTCTGGTGAAGGAAATGGCAACCCACTCTAGGATTCTTGCCTGAAAAATCCCATGACAGAGGAGTCTGGCATATAGTCCATGGGGTCGCAAGGAGTCAGATATGGCTGAGTGAGAGTACATAATATAAAACATACCATTTCAAGGATCTTTAATTGTACATTTCGGTGGCATTAAGCACATTCTCAATGTTGAGCCATCATCACCACCATCCATCTCCAGAACTTCTGCCTCTTCCTCACCTGAAACTGTGTCCCCATGAAACAGAGGCTTCCGAATCATATAGTAACTCTGTTTTTAACTTTTTGAGGAACTGCCATAACATTCTCCATGCTGGCTGCACCACTGTTTTTATTCCCATCAGCAATGCAGTGCACAAATGATCCCATGTCTCTATATCCTTGCTAACCATGGATGTTTTTGATAATTGCAGTATCTTATTGTGATTTTGATTTGCATTTCCCTAAATATTAGTGACGAACATGTCTTCCTTTACTTATTGGTCATTTGGAAATCTTCTTCAGAGTAATGTCTAACTAAGTCTTTTTTCTATTTTAAAGTTTGAGTTGTAAGAGTTCCTTATGGGTTTGGGGTATTAATTCCTTATAAATATGGTTTGTGAACAGTTTCTTCTGTGATGTGGGTTACCTTTATAATCTGTTAACAGTCCTTTGATGTACACAAGTTTTTACTTTTGATGTAGTCAAATGTATCTACTTTTTTTCTGTTGCCTGTGTTTGGGGCATCTGTTGCCAATCCAGTGTCATGAAGATTTCACTCTATATTTTGTTCTAAGAGTTTTATAGTTTCAGCTCTTCTTTTTAGTTTTTTTTGATCCAGGTGGAGTTAATTTTTCTATATGGTACTAGGTGAGGGTCCAACTTTATCCTTTTACATGTAGGTATCCAGACAGCTGAACAAAATTCACTGAAAAGACAGCTCTGATCAGTTTTTGTTCCTCTGTGTCTCTAATTCAAATTTCAGATGCCTGAGAAGAGTCTGAACGTGGTAGTGTATGTCCCATGTTGGTCCTGTGAGGTCAGGGGAGTTGAGTGCCATGAGAGGCAGGGTAGGAAAGTGCTAGGTGAACAAAAAGTAAAGGTGTCACTATACCCAGAGACAGAGTCCTAATCGTAAGCATTCATTGTTCGAAGGAAAGGAATCCACCAGATTTGTCCAATCATTTACCTTCGTAACAAAGAGACAGGGAGAAGAGATCGGTTTGAGTTGAGGCTTCTCTTTCTGCTAAGGAAAAATGGCAGTTTATAAACCTTTCAGGAATAACAGATACCAGTTTGAATAAGGTGTCTGACGATGGCCAATCACCATGAAAATCCTTGACAGATTAAAAGAACATTCAGCAGGAAAGACTCTGAATCCAGGTATCTCCAGAGAGATCGTTATGGACAGCTGAGGCCGCTTGCTGTTTTCTAAACAGAGAGCTGAGCTTTATTCTTTTTAAATGTTTTCTGCCTTCAACTTTATCTAAAATTTCCACCCCCCGTCAAAAGGCTGTACTGTTTAAGATTTAATCTCCCAGTGAAACCACGCCAGCTTCTTTGTTTGATGTTGCTGTTCCTTTGCTTGTAATTAGGAGGGTTTCCTTTGCAAAGCTGAAAATTACAGTGCTTTCACTAGAATCGAACTGAATGAGGTGATGCCTACAGAAATCTCACAGCCAATACAACACATAGGGAAGTATTACATTTTAAAGAAAGGGACAAGTAACATATAATACTTGCTACCATAGCCAGGAGCGTCACGTGGGAACATGGGGAGAGCAATGAAAGGTTCTGCTCATCCCATTTCACAAGGTGTCTGTGAAGACTAGAGACACATAACCTATGACTTAACAGCTCAGGAAGGCATATGCTGGGACGATGATTGGGAAGCAGGTTGCACTAACCAAACGAGAGATATTGAGACCTGGAATAGAATAGTAGTTTTGGAAAGAAAGAAAAGGGGGTCTCCACGAATCTCCGAAGAATAAAAAGGAGGGATGATTTTAAAGGTAGGAAGAAGCGAGTAAAGACCTCAGGGAATGTGTCGAGTCCCATGGTTGTACCTGGGGGAGTCGAGATGTCTTTCACCAAGAGAAAAATCACAAGAGGAGCAGCACAGAGGAAGATGGGGACATAGTTGTGATGGCCTGGTGGAGACTCTGAGTAAGCAGTTGGTGAGGCAGTAGTTCCAGAGAAGTAGGGGCTAGAAACTGAAGCCACACAGCTCATGGGTGGTGTGGGGAGGAAACCTTTTCTCAAGGATCCCAGGATTCTGTCTGCAAGGGTGTTGACCATGCTCCTCCATATTCCCTTTCTCTTCCAAATTGTAGCCACTGAGACGTGTGGGGGCTTCTGCCTCTAGTTTCTCTATTCCATGAACACAAGTCTCAAGAATAACACATAGTTATTCTTGAGATCCACCCCCAAGCCTCTAAATCAAAGCACATTGACCTTAAAATTGCTTGGGTTTCCAAAGCAGGGGTGGGCTTCTTTATATTTCTTCCAATCTTCCAGTTTCCTCTTTCATCACTTCCCACCCCTTCTCCCATTGCCATCGCATCACATATACTGTGTTCTCTTTCTCAAACATACCTTTCCCTCACTTCATGTGGATTATTTCCTTTCTTTCTTTTAAGAGCAGATCAAGTGTTGCCTCCTCTGGGGAGTCTCCCCTGGTCCCTCTACGTACCTTCCTGAAGCTGGAAAAGTTGCTTTGACTCTTTGGTGTGTGTGTGTGTGCTTGCTCAGTTGTGTTTAACTCTTTGCAGTTCCATGGACTGTAGCCCACCAGAGTCTTTTGTCCACGGAATTTTCCAGACAGGAATACTGGAGTGGGTTGCCATTTCATACTCCTGAATTCTTTTGTGAACTGAGGGATGCTCTCTGGGGTCCTCCAATCATGCATTGTCTCATAGGCCCAAAAGACAAATTAGCATCTTTTGAGTCTTCACAGAGCGTTGATTTACAAAAGCCTGCTTCAGCATTTTCTCTGCAAAGCCTTTCCCTTGGTCTCTGTATTTTCTGTAAATGGCCTAAAGAAGACTCTTTAAGGTGACTTAAATAGATTCTATATTTACATAGTATAAACTTTACTGAATGAGCCCGTCTTTTAGCTTAGCTTAGATTATGATTTCGTCAGTAAGAGCATTCTTTCTTTCAACAAAGTTGAAACTCGGGGCAATTTGTTATAAGAAGCTGTGCATGATTTAGCCCAGGAATACAAATGCTCTGAGGACAAGGGTGTTTTCTTTGTATGGTGCTACGGCCCCCAGCATCTAGAAAAGCACCTGGCCAATAACAGGTACTCAATAAATATTTCCAGAATGCATGATGGCATTTGTTACCATTCCATTTCTTCTCAGAGAGTTGACTCTGTCCACAACCCCAGAAGGCCAGACTGGGCCAAACTGACTGCAAGTGCCTCTCAAAACTGAGGGATTTAGTTGGGGGGAAGAGGGAAAACGCTGGAGGCATAACATAGGTGGGCCAGGGTTAGGTCTGGTGCTTGTGGCAGCCCAGAGCCATGGGCCAGGAGCAGTTTGGAGGTGCAAAAAACCAGAAGAAAATCCATATTGTACTCATCTGTTTCCAATCCCAATTTCCTTTGTTGGCTTAGATTCCTTTGCCTTTTTCAGACTCAAAATTTTAAAAGCTGAGATTTCTATTTCCAGACAGGAGTAATAGAGACTGGGTAGATCCTCTTATCTGAAACAAGCAATAAAATGGGCAGAATGTATGAAACCTTGGTTTTCAAGGTATGGGATACCATACAACAAAGGATGGTGATCCTTCCGAGATGGGAACCAAATGAGGTGAGACTTACGGCTGGCCCAGCTTACTGACTCAAGAGAATTTCCAGGTCATGGTGAGGGGAAGGGTAGCACAGATGGAGTCTGGTGGACTCCAAGAATTGAGGAGACACCATTGAGAGTCCAGGGACATCAAGGCAGCTGGAGGTCACAGAACAAAGTACTGCAAAGAGAGACCTGGAGAGGCAGACAGACAGGGAACTCCAGAGGCCTTCAGTATCCCTTAGCATATTGGCAGGAAACTCATCAGTACAGTAAGTCCCCTACACGCGAACCATCAAGTAGCAAACCTTCAAAGATGTGCATGTGTGTTTGCATGTCCAATCATGTAAGGCATGAATGAAATTGCAGCCTGCCCTCCATCTCCTATTGCTGACAATCCTTCAGTTTTGTTATCTCCCACCTCCCCTCCTTCCTCCAGTCAGCGTTCTTCTTGCCTGTTCACTTGATGCCAGCCCTTGTATGCCAGCTGTTTTACCACGTTCTTGTTGCTCAGTCATGTCTGACTCTGCAACCTCATGGACTGCAGCACGCTGGGCCTCCCTGTCCCTCACCATCTCCCAAAGTTTTCCCAAGTTCATGTCCATTGAATTGGTGATGCCATCCAGCCATCTCATCCTCTGACACCCTTTTTTCCTTCTGCCCTCAATCGTTCCCAGCATCAGGGACTTTTCCAATGAGCCCTCTGTTCACATCAGATGACCAAAAGATTGGAGCTTCAGCTTCAGCATTAATTCTTCCAATGAGTAGTCAGAGTTGATTTCCCTGAAGATTGACTGGTTTGATCTTGCTGTCCAAGGGACTCTCAGGAGTCTTCTCCAGCACTACAGTTTGAAGGCATCAATTCTTTGGGGCTCTGCTTTCTTTACAGTCCAGCTCTCACAACTGTACGTGACCACTGGGAAAACCATAGCCTTGACGATATAGACCTTTGTCAATAGAGTAATGTCTCTGCTTTTCAACACACTTCCTAGGTTTGTCATCGCTTTCCTGCCAAGAAGCAACTGTCTTCTGATTTCATGTCTGCAGCCACCATCCACAGTGATTTTAGAGCTCAAGAAGAGGAAATCTGTCACCACTTCCACCTTTCCCCCTCTATTTGCCATGAAGTAATGGGGCAGAATGCCATGATCTTAGTTT
>SJYF01001663.1:1205350-1221245 GCA_006410515.1 Procapra przewalskii
CATTTCCTTCTCCAATGCATGAAAGTGAAAAGTGAAAGTGAAGTCGCTCAGTCGTGTCCGACCCTCAGTGACCCCATGGACTGCAGCCCACCAGGCTCCTCCGTCCATGGGATTCTCCAGGCAAGAGTGCTGGAGTGGTAGTTTATCACAGGAAACTAATATAGTTCCCAGTGCTATACAGTGAAAGGTTGCTGTTTATCCATTCTATATGTAACAGTTTGTTTTTGCTAACCCTGAACTTCTGGTCCCCACCTCCTAACCCTCCTGGCAACAAGTCTGTTCTCTTGTGTGTGAGTCTGTTTCTGTTGCATACATAAGGTCATTTGTGTCATACTTTACATTCCACGTAAAATGGTATCATATGCTATTTGTCTTTCTCTGACTTACTTAAATTAGTGTGATAATATCCAGGTCCACCCATGCTGCTGCAAATGATATTATTTTATTCTTTTTCATGACTAAATAGTGTCCTTTGGGTATTTATATATCACATCTTCTTTATCCATTCATCTGTCAGTGGACATTTAGGTTGGTTCCATGTCTTGGATGTTGTAAACAGTGTTGCAGATAATTGACTATTTAAAGAAAAATTATAATGATGTATTCTGGGATTTATATCATTATGGTAGCAAAATATATGACAAAACAACATAAAGATCAAAAGGAAAGACATAGAAAAATACTATTGTGAATTTCTTAATTATACACAAAATGGTACATTTCACTTGAAGACAGTCTATGAAAAAGATGTATAAAACATAACATGTCTTACATAGATCTATAAAATATCATACATATGTCTGATAGAAGACCGTACTGCAGTGCCACTGTGGGTCTATTTCCAGACCACCACAATTAAGTGAATATCACAAATAAAATGTGTCACACGAATTTTTTGATTTCCCAGTACACACACACAGTTATGTTTACACTATATTGTAGTCTAACAAGTGTGCAATAGTATTATATCTTAAAAAGCACTGTACATACCTTAAGAAAATACTTGATTGCTAAAAAATGGTAACCATCACCTGACCTTCCAGCAAGTTGTAGTAGTAACACCGAAGCTCACTGATCACCACAACAAATATAAATTAATGAAAAACTTTGAAATATTACAGAATTACCAAAATGTGACACAAACACACAAAGTGACCAGGCGCTGTTGGAAAAGGGCCCTGACACATGTGCTCAGAGTTGCCACAGACCCTCAATTTGTAAAACACACAATATCTGTGAAATGCAGTAAAACCGGGCTTGTCTGTATCTATATCTTATACGTCGTCTCATGTATATGATGTGAACCCTAACGCATGAAAATAGCAAAACAAAGGATTATAGACAGCAAGGCAATGAAGGAGATAAAAAGAAATCATAGAAACTACTCAGGTAAACCTACAGAAGTCAGAAAACAAACAGCAAAGGCAACCAAGAACAGACACCACACACACACACACCACGCAGGATAGACTACCTCTCAACCTCCAGCCAAAGTGATATTTGTGGATTTAAAATTTTTAATAGTGTTGATTTTTGAATCATATAATAAGCTATAGGAGAAGAAAATTCAACGTGGGATCAGGAATTTTCAGAGAAGTTATATTTATGATCTAAAACAAGCATTTATCTCTTCTCACTAACATTATAAGCAATCACTTCCGGGTATTAAATTAATGTTAATATCCTAAAGCCTCCCAAATATTTCATTTATTATACTTGACAGATCGGTTGTTTGATTTAGTCTTTTACGAGCTTAAGCTCCCCTGTGATAGCGTGCCTTCTGTATTCATTTACGTTTACAAATGCCAAATAAAAATTTATTGAAAAGCAACATTTTAACTTCCCCTTCCCTGCAGTGCATAAATCATGGTAGAGCTTAAAAGACATGCCAATTTGGGAAACAAAGGTGCTTTTGTGCTTGGGTTTACATTCCCAGCACGATCTAATGCTAAGACCTGCTTGCATTTATATTCGATTCCTGAAGTTTGTGGGGGAGATTTTTATAGAACAAAACGAAGGTTTTGTTGAGAAAACATGGGGAGAAAAACCCAAACCTGATCCCTGTGTTGGAAGATCCTCCCAAGAGAAGGGACTGGCTACCCACTCTGGAGAATTCCGTGGACAGAGGAGACGGGCGGGCTACAGTCCATGGGGTCACAAGAGTCAGACACGACTGAGCAACTAACACTTTCACTTTTTAGCCAAACTGTAAGTTCCTCTGAAATTCACACTCTCTATAAAGTGGAAAAAACCCTGAGATTTAAGTTACACTTTACTTTTTCCTGTTGCATTAGCAATGACGTTCAAAAATCAATAACCTGCGTTTGCCAGAAAGAGACCTCAGGAGTCCGTCTTGGAATCGTAAGAAATTGTCCAACTCTTTCGCTTTTCGGGTGACAGGAAACATAATTATCCTGTTAGGTATTCACAGAATCTTCCCTCCTCTAGCTGCATTCCTGAGCATTTTCAGTGTGTGTGGGGGTATGTTATGGGTAAGGAGACAATTGGAGGTTCAGACAGTAAAAATGGCAGAAGTTTACTCCTAGAAGATATACTTCTCAAGCTGTACAATACGTTGATTTGATAACGTAGACGTTTCAGGTGAATGAGTTGACAGAAAAAGACACAGGTCAGTGTGGGATAGCTTGGAAAGAATTTAGGGAATTTTTCTAGCAAAGAAAAGAAAGCTTTCTGTGTGTGTGTGGTTGTTGTTGAGCAGCTGCTGAGCTTGAGAGAAAGAGGATATGAAGTGTGATGTGAAAGTCATTTCCCTCCAACGGAGGTTTTGGTTCGTATTTAAATTTCGGTTCAAATACGTTTCAGCTGTTGAACTGTCGTTTCATTGAAGGTGCTGCCACTGGAGATCAGACTGGTTGCCACTGGGCTCGGATCTAAAGAAAAGTAGGAAGTGCCAGGGTTATTGACTCTGGGAGGACTTGGACGTTGGAGGTGTTTCTCAGGGGAATTACTGAAAATTTACACCTCACACTGGCCTTGTCCTGACCTCCAGACCCTTTTATCTTGCAGTGTGTTCTCATGGAGTTTCTTCCCAGACGAAAAATCCATCCCGGGTCAACTCCTGCCCCCAGTTCAATCCTGTTCGTGCATGCTCAGTCACTACAATCTGCCTTTTATTCTCCAGGAAAGGATTCCCCGCTTCCTGCCTTTAGGGTTATTGCTGAATTTTCCCTACCTGTGAGTCTCTGGGTAATTGCAGTGGAAACACTCCAGGGTGGGTGGGTGGAATGTGGGGAGTTAAATGTTCAGGCTGACATGGCCATCTTGAACCAGAAGCATATCCTTTCACTTGTTAGGAAAAGGGAGAGAAAGATGCAATAAAGCCAGGAAGTTTAGGGAATGACTACTTTAAGGAAAATGGTCTGGAAGTATTATGCTAAGCATGGCTTTAAGACTCTGCAAGCTTGTGGTTCTTTGGGCAGACTTGTGGCAAAGCTTGTGTCTGTGACCGTGACTCATGCCTCCTGGTGTCACTGTGTGGGACAGTAAGGGTGAGGATGGGAGAACAGCTGGGTGTGGGAGCGAAGGAGGGTCTGCTGTCTGTAACGTGGTTCTTTCGTTGAAAACCAAGGTGCAGCTTGTACTGGCTAATTGAATGGAATTATTATTTAGAGTCAGGGTTTTTACCAAGAAAATTGTGGCTTTCAATGTGGTATGAGGTTCTCAACGAAATAAGACTATAGATTTTCTAATGAGCCCCCAGAGGTTCCTACAAGGAAAAGGGGACTGACTGGGTCCTAGGCTCCCTGCCAAGCCCTCAACAAATATCATCTTGAATACTTAGAACAAACCTGTTATGCCGTCACTATTTTATAGAGGAAGAAAGCGAGCTTGGAGAGGGGAGAGGGCACATGTGACTAGTGGGGGCAGAGTAGGGACTGGAAGCCAGGCAATCTGACATGGAAACTACCCACTTATCTTCCCTACTCTTAGGAAGGCACAGCAAGGCACTGCGATGTCGCTATTTACATAAAGGTAATTTCTGCCTTTTAGTTGTGAAGTCTGTTCCCTGGGATTTTGCCCAGGACAGCAGGGGAGGGGCTCAGAGGCAGTCATCTCCAGGCTCCCTTGCTTCCATCCTGCTGCTGCCGCTGCTGCTGCTGCTAAGTCGCCTCAGTCGTGTCTGACTCTGTGCGACCCCAGGGACAGCAGCCCACCAGGCTCCCCCATCCCTGGGATTCTCCAGGCAAGAACACTGGAGTGGGTTGCCATTTCCTTCTCCAATGCATTAAAGTGAAAAGTAAAAGTGAAGTTGCTCAGTCATGTCCCACTCCTAGCGACCCCATGGACTGCAGCCTCCCAGGCTCCTCCATCCGTGGGATTTTCCAGGCAAGAGTACTGGAGTGGGGTGCCACTGCCTTCTCCGGCTTCCATCCTGTCCTTTCTTTAAATAAGCTTTGTGGGTAATTATGTAGTTCGTGGAATCCCAGACTAGACTCAGAGTTCCCAGAGGCAGTGATGTGTAGGGAAAATAACACGCAGGTCGGAGTCAGGCAGCTGGCATACCCTCAGCAGCCCTGTAACTTTGTTTTTGAACCTGATTTTCCACTTGGGCAGAATGGAGATGAGGAAGTTTATGAGGAGAGATTTTTCTAAGGGGTGGGAGACATATGGCGTGTGTCTGGGACCCAGAGTCTGTTCAGTAAATGCCAGATCTCTCTGGTTTACTCTTTGGGAGAAGAGCTTGCATCTTGCTTACCCTGTTGCTCTTGGTACATGCAGTGAGCGCTCTGGAAGATACTGTACACTGGCTCAGGGAATGAAGTGCCAGCAAAAGAAAATTGTCACTCTTGTCAGTTTTTAGGGATTTAAAGCAGAGGACTCCACCCCCTTTCCCAGGTTCTGGCAGTCATGATCGAGGGAGAGTGGGTCCAGGCGCGGTCCCACGCGGATGCTGGAGCCCACAGCTGCGAGGTTGGGGTCTGAGAGGGCACAGTCGGGGCGCTGGAAGCCAAAACGGCCGGCAGAGGGCGCCCCGGGCCCGCTGAAAGCGTGGCGCTGGGCTTGCGGCGCTCGCCTGGCGCCAGGCACAGGCTGCAGTCCGGCGTTGACCACGGCCGTGGACGCGCGCGCTACCCAAGCTGGGCGCCAGGTGAGCGCCCTCGGGGCGCAGCGGAGCGCACCGGCCCAGGCGCGCTGCTGCGCGGAGCCCTCCCGGCGAGCGGTGAGTACAGGCGCTCGCGGGGCACGTTCCATCCCAGTTGAGGGGCCCTTGGAGGCAGCGCCTGTTGGGGCTGTTTTGGAGGTTGATGTGTGTGGAAGAGTGAGCCGGGTCCCAGCTTGCGTTTGGTCTTGAGAAGGGAGTGGGTTTGACCCCCGCAGGCGCTGGACGGAGCGCGGAGCTTTGCTTCCTGGAGACTCGGGCTTGCTTGAGGTTTTCACCTAGGGGTCTTTTCTCGCGGGCCCCTGTCCAGGTGCCGTCCTGGGTTCCGGGGGGCCCGGGGTTTGGCGGGGTAACCTGGGACGGGCAAGCACTCAGCTGGGCTCCCCCCACCCCTTTCGCCCGCGGCACCAGCCAGGCGACCCACGTGCGGCTGTCGCCTGCAACTCTTGCCTGTCAAGCGAGGCCCGCCTCCGGGGCAGGGGAGGGGACGCGGGGGCGGGGTGGGCTGTGCCCCGAGGGAATCCGGCCGGCCCGGGCGCCCTCCGGTACAAGCTCGGCTCTCTCTGCCTCGTGTGCCCACGGGCTCCTGGGAGGAAGCGGGCAGTTCCGCGGGGAGGAGCAGGGCTTATCCCCGAGGGGCCAGAGGCCGCTCGAGGGGTGCCCGGGCGCTCGGCTCCAGGAGAAAGATAGCTGCCCAGGTGAGTAGTACTGGGGGTGCCCTCTCTCCGAGAGCCTGGAAGCCCTTTCCCGGGGTCTCGTCCTCTTTGAACCGCCTCCAGCCATTCGAGGCAGTGGGGGGCAACGCCAGCTCTCTGTGGACCTGGCCCGGGATCCTTTGCCCAAACCTGCTCCTGCGATTTTTGCGCATCGGTCGCGGAGCCCAAGCTGCGCGCGCAGGGCAGGACTCAGGCGCGCCTCCTGGATGCCCTGACGCTGCGTCGCCTCCGAAGACTGCTCTCCGAGCTCCAGGAGCTCCCCGGGGGGCTTGGAGAGAGACAACCCCAAGGCAAGGTAGGTGGCTCAGAGGGAGCTGGATTGGGCTTGACAGTGAAGATGCTATCTGCTCTTTTCGGCAAACGACCTTTGCTTTCTCTTTGCTTTCTAGGGCTTTAGGGGAGCTGCTACGGAGCCCGGGGCTTGGAGGAGCGGGGCATGTATTTTTAAGCTGCGCCTCAGAAGGGAGACTTTGCTGTCACCATCAGAGAGGCCACAGACCCGGAATGTGACGACAAGTGACTAGCTCGGTAGAGGCCTGGGAGTCTCTGGCTTGACAGCTTAGAATATGCTAAAAAAACAGGGCTTTCCAGGAGGCATTGAAGGGTCAACTTGTCCCCGCGACAGTGACCTGGAGCAAAGAAGTCAGAAGACAGTTGTAGAGAGCAAGAGAGACCTTCCAAGGGGCTGACTCGGACTGCCAAGGGCAGGCTCCTGCCACTCGGCTGTTGCAGCCGCCTGGTGGAATGCTGGTGAGGTCCTCCACCCAGGAGAGCAAGTGGGGCTGGGCAAGGGACTGCGTGGCCCGTGAGGACTCTTGCAGGTCTGACCGATCCCCAACCCCTGCTTAGGAACTTGGGGGTGTCCGAGCCCCCCCTCTGTGCTCGTCCTCAGGAAGATGAGGACTCTCAACACGTCTGCCATGGAGGGCACCGGGCTGGTGGCGGAGAGAGACTTCTCCTTCCGCATTCTCACAGCCTGTTTCCTGTCGCTGCTCATCCTGTCCACCCTCCTGGGGAACACGCTGGTCTGTGCCGCCGTGATCAGGTTCCGCCACCTGCGATCCAAGGTGACTAACTTCTTCGTCATCTCCTTGGCTGTATCGGATCTCTTGGTGGCCGTCTTGGTCATGCCCTGGAAAGCAGTGGCCGAGATCGCTGGCTTCTGGCCCTTCGGGTCCTTCTGTAACATCTGGGTGGCCTTTGACATCATGTGCTCCACCGCATCCATCCTCAATCTCTGTGTGATCAGTGTGGACAGGTACTGGGCCATCTCTAGCCCCTTCCGGTATGAGAGGAAGATGACCCCCAAGGCAGCCTTCATTCTGATCAGTGTGGCATGGACTTTGTCGGTTCTTATCTCCTTCATCCCCGTGCAGCTCAGCTGGCACAAGGCAAAACCCACAGGTCCCTCCGAGGGGAATGCCACTTCCCTGGGCAAGACCATCAACAACTGTGACTCCAGCCTGAGCAGGACATATGCCATTTCTTCCTCTCTAATAAGCTTTTACATTCCTGTGGCTATCATGATTGTCACCTACACCAGGATCTACAGGATTGCCCAGAAACAAATCCGGCGCATTGCAGCCTTGGAGAGGGCAGCAGTTCATGCCAAGAACTGCCAGGCCACTACAGGAAATGGAAACCCCATGGAGTGTTCTCAGCCAGAAAGCTCCTTTAAGATGTCCTTCAAAAGAGAGACCAAAGTTCTGAAGACCCTGTCGGTGATCATGGGGGTGTTTGTGTGCTGCTGGCTCCCTTTCTTCGTCTTGAACTGCATGGTGCCCTTCTGTGGGTCTGGAGAGACCAAGCCCTTCTGCATTGATTCCATCACCTTTGACGTGTTTGTGTGGTTTGGGTGGGCTAATTCCTCCTTGAACCCCATCATTTATGCCTTTAATGCTGATTTTCGGAAGGCATTTTCCACCCTCTTGGGATGCTACAGGCTTTGCCCGACGACGAATAATGCCATCGAGACGGTTAGCATCAATAACAATGGGGCCGTGGTGTTTTCCAGCCATCATGAGCCTCGGGGGTCCATCTCCAAGGACTGCAACGTGGTGTACCTGATCCCACATGCTGTGGGCTCCTCCGAGGGCCTGAAGAAGGAAGAGGCAGCTGGAATAGCCAAGCCCTTGGAGAAGCTGTCCCCAGCCCTGTCTGTCATTTTGGACTATGACACTGATGTGTCTCTTGAGAAGATCCAGCCCGTCACACAGAATGGGCAGCACCCGACCTGAGCTCTGAGACGAATCCTAGCAGTCTTGCTCGTCCCAAAAGCTACAGGAGTTTTCTCTGAGGCTTGCGGTGAGGGAACTAAGGCGTGCTGAGCCTCTTGAGATGTCGGGCGAGCTTTCCTCTGCTGCTTCCCCTCAACACACAACTATCTACATTTTAATCTACGTTCCGGTGTGTTTTCTGTGTTGTTCATAGTGAATCAAGAGGGACACTGGTGAAGCGAATGTTCATAAGGGACCTGTCTTTGGCTCCAAAGTTATTTTTAGAAACTGATTCTTATCTTAGGACTTAAAAATAGGGCAAAGAATCAACAATGAACAGCTTCGCTTTAAAATTAAAGCTTTCCAGGAAGGAAATGAGAAGGGTTGAGTTTGCTGTGTACAAACAGGTGCTAACACTGGTCCAAGCAAAGTTTTCAGATTGTAAAGGTAGGTGCATGCCTTTATAAATTATTCCTAAAAAAAAAAAATTGAGCCTTACAGTAGGAATGGGATTTTTTTTCCCCAGAATTGATGCTTAGTTGATATTGGTTTTATTTATTTATTGTATTATATGGATATTTTTAATTTATATATTAAATCTATATTTATCATATTTAATAGAATGAGTTATCTGAGATCTTGATCTTAAAATAGCATTTTTGTTCATTTGACGAGCACTTTCTAAGCCAATGAAACAAACACAGAGACTCACTGAGAGCCTAAATGCTCCTTTGTAACTTCCAGAAACACAGCAAAGACAAACAGAAAATGAAGCTGTGATTATTCCTTAAAATTTATTGGCACAGCTAAATAGGAGATGAGAACTGACGAATGCTGTGATGGCTTTATTCTCCTAAAAAGACTTTGAAAGATTTAAAAAAGCACAGCCACTCTTGTGTTCAAAGTTTTTTATGTGACAAAGACTTTCCCAGCAGAATGATTTGCGGTTCTGTAAATATCTGAAATAAAAGTCAGCTGAAGAAGAATCCGACTTGAAATTTATATTAGGTGGCAATAAAAAGTATATGCCACTTTGTATCTATGTAAAATAATTGGCCCTCTTTGTCTTTTCTCATTTCCTGTGTCAGATAGCTTTTCTGAACCAGATAAATGACTGTCCTGGTTAGAGATGTGCAGTGAAGACAGAGAGTTTCCTTAACTCATGTGTCACAACAGTCTCACCCAGGGGCAAAGGTCAGGTCCTTCATCTCCATCTTACCAGCCAAGCTGCTCAGTGGGGCTACTTTTGGTAATGCTTTAATCGAACTTAGAACTGATTTCTTTTAAAAAGTTTAAATGTTAATGGTATAAAACTAGCAGATAGTGCCTCATTATCATCCTTGAGTAAGACACTTCTGTTGGCGGAAAAAAACAGGAGACCCTTTCTCCTTTTGTGTTAAGCACCCTAAAGCCATCAGCATCTCTTTTGACAAATGCTAGCCCTTTCTCTGTGCTTTGGCATCAAGATCCTGTGTCATCACCTGGACTGTAAAAAGTATTCTGAGTCTCTCTTGCCAGATACTAATTCATGTGGGGCATTTCAAGAGAATTTTTGGAAATGTTTACAAAGTATTCTTGTGGATAAGTAATTGACTTAACATTCAGATGTAGTGGGTAACAAGAAAGATATCTATTGAAAACTATCTCCTGCATCAGGTCTGTGTTATTTATGCATTGTGAATGTTTTCTTAATTTTATTGCCTGTATGCTTTCTTACATATAATAAAATTATTTTGTGAACTCAAAACCACCCTGAATGTTGCATTTGTGCTACAGTAGTTAAATGAGTTTTAAAAACTAGAATATTTCAGATCTACATGTAAGGAAACTTGGGCACTTTCAAGGATATGTTACTTTTCTTTTTCTTTTTAGTGGCAATATCTTCTTATGTGTGGCATGTGTTGCCTTTGAATACTTAAACAGAAAGTTGATTTGGGCTATAAACTTTTCCTTCTGTCTCAAAAACATTCTCCCCCCACCCCCACCAAAAAAAACCCCTCCATCTTTGCTCAAGGGATTACTCTCCTTTTCATTTCACAGATTTAAAAGACTTTTAAAATCTCTACTTTTACTTTCTAAGAGTCTAGAGATTTTAAATAACATAAAAATTACAGAAAAGACTGTGACTTGTTCTGTGTGATCGTGGACCCATGGCTTAATGGCAACCACTGTATGAATAGTGTTTGTTTTAAGAGTAAAATATAATAAGAATTTCTTTCTGGAGAAAATATACAGACTGTGATACTGGGCTTATTTAAAAGTCTTACACAGAACTTCCATTGATCCTGCTAAACCTGCTTAGATTATGTGCTAACCTGGCTTTTTAAAAATTTTTCTTTCTCTTAATCCCAAAGGAAAATGATTGAACAGCAGGTGATGTAAAAATTAAGGGTTAAGTTTATAATTTGAACATCACACAACAGATGGTGTCTTTTTAAATTCCATATTTGCCTTTCCTAGGCTTTGGCAGATAATGAACACATCTAGAATGAACTCGCTTAAAGCATGATGCCTTTCCATTCTGCTTCTTAGCTTTCTGCACATCTTGATTCTTTGCAGTTTAATTTTGCTGTTTTGTAATTGGTAGTCCAGCAACATGAGCTGTGATGCCCACGGTTGTTGTTGCCCAACCAATGAAACACAGCACAAAACCTTTCACTGTGTATTTCATTGGCAGAATGAAAAATAAAGACTATTAAATAATCGTAAAATTTAGGATACTGTGGATGAGGCTGTACTTTGGGTTTCTTGCGTGTGGGATGAATGGAGGGTATCTTATGAAATGTTTATTTAACTGACAAAATATTTCAGATAATTTAATTTACAACCATAAAAGCAAATTTAAAATATGACATTTTATTTCATTTATCCTAATGAGCCTTCATAATACTAGGTACATGTAAGATACTTTAGCAAGACAGAGACAGTTTAAAGAGGTGTTCTTTTTCCTTTCCATCTAAGAAGATGCCTTTCCTGTTCAGATAAATACAGAGCTTTTACTGGCGATAGAATAACAAGAAGTCTTAAGGAAGGGACACTGAGCCCTGGGCTCCAATTGGTAGATTTGGAGTTTATGCAGGAAAGTTGTTGATTTTCTTGGGATCTAAGCAAGTCATGGTCTCTGAGTCTCAGTTGTCTTGATCCATTAAATGGGAAGAACAAATCCTCTGCATTAGCTTCTTCAGTGGCGGAGGTCATCCAAATAGCAAACCCGATACACAGTCCAACCTCAAGGACTTCCTGAACTCTGCACTCTCTGGGGAGCTCCATCACGGTTTCCCCCAGGCCTGCACCAGACGCATTTCAGCTTGATTCTTCTACTGGCTAGGAGCCAGTCCACATGTGGGGGCCTGGAACGCAAAACGCCCAGGCTTTGGTTTGGATAGACATGGATTCACACTGCAGGCACCACTTTCAAGGTGTGAGAGTAAGCAAAGGACTGTGCCTCTCTGAGCCTGTGTGACCATTTGTGAAATGGAATTAAACACACAGATTCTTGTGAGGGTTGAAATGATGCTCATGGTTTATAAGGGTCCTGAGGTCTGAAATCTTAGGTTCACCGCATCTTTGTAGGATCTCTGCTTGGAAGGGGTTGATGACAATATTTATTGCACTACTAATAAATGGAGCTGCTTTGCATTTGAATTTTTGCCTGTTTGCTAAAGCAAATGGAAATACCTTTCAGAGTGCATGTGGTTTCGGATTCTCCCAAACACCATTCTCTTTTGCTGTGGTTATCTGGTATTGCTGAAGCAAGTAGCTTTTAATATCAGCATGGTTAAGACAATTGCCTTTTTTTCCCACTAGATACCTACTCAATAAATCTGTCCCTGGTGGTTTAGTTTATGAAATCTACTTAACCCTGCACCGTTTGCTTCAAGAATGATGACTTGAAGGATGGCCAGCTCTGGGCTGTTAAAACTGGGACGTACTGCGCTGCGCGATCTGGTTACCGTGGTCATTTGAAGGAACTAACCCCGTGGATCATAAGAGTGTAGCATTCTGTAGATTAGATGCACCTCTGCGGATTTCTTTGAGATTTCCTGGATATAAACATGACATAATCAACCTGTCTATTGTTTTGGAGGATTGAGGGATGGCAAGCATTACCGCACCGAGAAACCCTCTAAGACCTTGTTACCAGGCCAATCTAGTCATGTTGCCTTCTGTCGTGTTAAGTAACCACCATGTGATGCACAGAATTTAAAAAAGCAGCATTTGGACTTGAGTCTGTTACATCATTCAAGATTTGGGAGTTGTAATTTAAATAGTATTAGAAGCTCAAAGAGTAATCTCTGGTTTAAAAGGGTTTAACTTTTTAATCACTAGGAGAAAATGAACAGAACCAGTTAAAATTTTTCTCATGCTCATAGAATATATATTCTACCAGCTCTCAAACCAGGTAAGTGTTTTCAGTCATTGAAGAGGATCTTCCCTGAGCTCTGTCCATAGAAATGAGCCCATCTAGCAGCTGTGCCAGCCAAGTGGCAGGGGGTAGTGAGAACTAGAAGGACTGAATTGTAGGGCAGAGTTTTTAATTTCACTAAGTAATTTTTAACAGATAAGTAGTTTGGATAAACTACCTTATAACCCTTGAAAGTAAGTTTTTTCATCTCTACAATATGTGGGTTAGAAGAGGTGATTTCTAAGATTTTTTTTCTGGCCTGACAATAGCAGATCTGTTACCAGTAAAATAGGAATATGATAGATTTTCCAAGTCTGTTCTCTTTGCTACTAGAAAGCTAACAAAGTGATAATTCCAAAATGCCAATATTAGCTCATGCCCTTCTTAACATTCTTCAGTGACTCCCAGTTACTTTCAGGAAAAACAGACGAACCCTGGTGGTCTCTGCCACTATCCCAATAGTACTGTCTCTACAGACATTTGGAACTTCTTATAGCTTGTGGAGTGTACAAAGTCCTTTCTTGTCTTTACACTTTGCACGCGGTCCCCTCTGCCTGGAACACCCTTCCCTGTTTCCTTTGTTTGCCTGCTCCTACTTATCTTTTAAGATTCAATAGGGCATAGTTAGGGCTTCCTTGGTGGCTCAGTGGTAAAGAATCTGCCTGCTAATGCAGGAGATGTGGGCTTCATTCTTAGGTTGTGAAGATCCCCTGGAGAAGGAAATGGCAACCCCACTCCAGTGTTCTCGCCTGGGAAATTCCGTGGACAGAGGAGCCTGGTGACACGACTTTACGACTAAACAACAATAGCACTTAATTGCAGAAGGCCTTCTTTCTTCCTTCTTCTATTCTCTCTTATTTCTTTTGAAGAGTTTACCATGCTGTAATGAAATAATCTCCTTACTTCTCTCTTCCCCTAAGTTATGTGTCTCTTGAGAGCAAAACCCGCCTTCTTTTGTTTCCCTTTCTCCATATATTCCTATGAAGAAGGAAATGGCAACCCACTCTAGTATTCTTGCCTGGAGAACCCCATGGACAGAGAAGCCTGGTGGGCTATAGTTCATAGGGTCACAAAGAGTTGGACATGACTGAAGTGACTTAGCACGCATATATTCCTAAGCATCCAACACAGTGCTTGTCTTACAGGAATTGCTCATTAACCTTTGTTGAATGAATGAAAGCATGAGCAAGTCAAAACAGGGGATGTTGGAACCGCAGTTTCAGTGACGTTTATTTCTGCAGTGCTTGATGTATGTGTGCAGGTCTGCAAGGCTTGCTCTAGCGTGTTTGGGTAGAACCCCCGTGAGATCTGAGGCCTACTGAGGTCTGACTGGTTGTATAGAGGTCATTGCATACACTGTCCACTGTCCCTCCATTTCTTTCTTTCTTTCTTTCTTTTTTTTTTAATTTGGCTGTGATGGGTCTTAGTTGCAGCATAAGGGATCAAATTCCCTGACCAGGGATAGAACCTGGGCCCCCTGCATTGGAAGCATGGAGTCTTAACCACTGGACCACCAGGGAAGACCCCTTTCTTATGTGTGCTAATGTATATAATCAGTGATGTTTACAGTCAATAAAGTTTGTGAGCACTTTCTGTGATTCAAGCCATGTGTTTGCTGCTGCTGCTGCTGCTAAATTGCTTCAGTCATGTCCGACTCTGTGCAACCCCATAGACGGCAGCCCACCAGGCTCCCCTGTCCCTGGGATTCTCAGGCAAGAATACTGGAGTGGATTGCCATTTCCTTTTCCAATGCGTGAAAGGGAAGTCGTTCATTCGTGTCCAACTCTTAGCCACCCTGTGGACTGCAGCCTACCAGGCTCCTCCATCCATGGGATTTTCCAGGCAAGAGTACTGGAGTGGGGTGCCATTGCCTTCTCCGGTGTTTGATGCTGGAAATAATCAGATAGCATCCCAATGTCTGAGGAGCTGGAAGTAGAGATACGTATGTAAATAAACCATCACCAAATAATGTTTTAAAAATAAGATATAAGAAGAAGGAAAATGACGATGCCAATAGCAGGCGATGCCAGGTGAATGCCAGCAGGACCATTCTTCTGAGCCCCCCTGGCATCGTACCATGTGTATCCTTCTATTATCTGATTCCACCTTCATACTTATCCTACGAGGTGGGTGCCATCGTCAACACCCCCATTTTGCAGATGAAAGTAATGAAGATTCAGAAAGGACCTGTGCTGTGTCCTGGGTCATACAACTAGTAAATGATGTGGCAGGTTTAAATCTAGAGCTCTCAGACTTTAAAGCTTATTCTTTTGATTGGGAACCCATTCTGTTTACCAGGAACCAGGCCTAACCAAGCAAATCACTCGTTAAGTGGGCTTCCACATCACCTCACATGCTGCTGCATTAAAAAATACTGTTTATTATCATTCACATTTTCAATCATGTACAAAAAATAGAGAGGATTGTATATAAACGCCGAGTACCCATCTTCTTACCCAGATTAGAACATGAGCAAGACTAAGGCTGGTGGTCTGAAGCCAATAGCAAGGGGTCTCTGTCTTTAGATAAAGCACAAGTTTGAAGTCCAGAGGCCCTTTCAATTTTAACACCGTCACCCTGCGAAGTTCTAAGATAACAGAATGAGGAGATGGCCTCTTCAAAAGTCAAAGTGCTCTGCGTTTGGCCATTGGCTTGATCAGGGCACCCTTATGTAGTTCGGTTCAGCAAACATTCATCTATGCCTGGCTGGTCCTCGGAGCTGCTTTGGGAGGGGAGTGGGGCGGAGGGATGAGGCAACAGGGCGGGGTAGGAAACACGCTCAGCAGGGAGGCAGTGCTGCTGGGAGGGCGCTGGGACAGGGCAGAGCTGGAAAGGGCGTGGCGCTGGAGCCGGGCTAGAGGGATGGGCAGGGCTTGGGCAGCAACAGGCAGGGAGTGAGAACCGCTGAGGCTGGAACTCCAGTACCTGCAGATGCAGGTCTGAAGAGTGGGCCCTGTGTGGTCCTCTAGATACAGGACTTGGAGTAGAGATGAATTGAAACTCACTAGAAAATTTGATCCAAATGAGGTCCCTTAGGCTGTCAAAGTAATTGCTTTGGGACCCTCTCCATGTTCTGAGGGGGCTTTCAGCACATCTGAGTGACTGGCCAGATCGTCAGGTGAAAGTGGCTTGACCCTCCCCGCCTCATACCCTCCCTGCAGCCTTGCTCACTTCTTGTGTGTTAGCCATGCAGTTGTGTCCGACTTTGAGACCCCGTAGACTGTAGCCTACCAGGCTCCTCTGTGCATGGGATTCTCCAGGCAAGAGTACTGGAGTGTGTTGTCACTCCCTTCTCCAGGGGATCTTCCGGACCCAGAGATCAAACCCTGGTCTCCCACACTGCCGGCAGATTCCTTACCGTCTGAGCCATCTGCTGTCAGATAGACTCTGCTGACGCCCCTTTTCAGGTGTCAGCCTCCTCGGAGCCTTTCTGTGG
>SJYF01001663.1:1239468-1260313 GCA_006410515.1 Procapra przewalskii
TGATAATTCCATGAAATTTAAACTAACCTAGAACAAAGGAAAATAAACATATTTTTCTTCTTTTTTAAAAATAGTGACATTAATATTGTTAAAGCCTGATAAAGATTGAGATGAAAAGAAAACTGAATGACCACAGTTACTTGTGAATATCAGGACAAAATTCTAAATAACGCGTAAGAGACTAGAGTGCAGTATGAAAAGCAAAACACTCGGACTCTCACACGTTAGAGGGCCAAGTGTTATTTCAGGAAATTAATGATGATTTCACATTAGGAAACTGTTTAACAGTGTAAAGAGAAAAAACACCAGATTACCTCTGTGATTGTTGAAAAGGCATTTATACAACCCAGTGCTTATTAATAAAATAGAAACCAATTGATTCTTCATTAATATGACAGAGTATATTTCTCTCATCTCCAGAGCCAGTGTTATGCCCAGTGGGGAAACACTCTAGCGTTCCAGCTGAAGTGAAAGACGGTTACTCATTCCTTGTGGGTTGTTACATACTAGGTGATTTCCATGTAAGGCTTCATTTAAGTTTCCAGCTTGTTTAGCTTCTCTCTAATTTGCTTTATTCTACTTCATGTGAGCTTGATTTTATCCTCTTTTTCCAACTTCTTGTGATGAATTCTTAGATTATTCATCAAAGTTTCTTATCTCTAAATGTATGCAGTTAAAGTATATATCTATATTTCCTTCTCGGCACAGTTTTAGCTGTGCCATGTCATATTTCCCTTAATGTTTAGCTCAAGGTGTTTTATTATTTCTGTGTTTTATTTCTTCATTGACCAATGGGTTGTTAAGAAACATGTTGCTTAAACTCCAAATGTGTTATGGTTAAAAATATTTTGGTTATTGGTAACCAAATCAATCCCTTCACAGTCAGAGAACATATCAGTATAATTTCAGTCCTTTGGAATTTGTGGACATTTGCTTCATGACCCAGCAACATGGCTAGTTTTTGTAGATCCATATGCACTTAAAATGTATTTTTCGATGGGTTTATGCAGTGTTGTATATATGTAATTGGATCAGCTTTGTTAATCTTTTTGGGTTGTTGCTTGTTCTATCAGTTACTGAGAGAGAGGTGTTTGGTAAGTTAAAGAGGTAATCAGTCATTCAAAACAAGACTATACAAACATATCTTAAGCATTTTATTTTTCTTTATAGAATCCCAGTATATGTGTAGTTGTTATTCTTTATAGATGTGAGGCAAAGGTCTTTCCTTCAAAGTTTTGTGCCGTCTTGTCTTTGGCAAGATGCTTAAGCCCAGGTACTTTCACAGGTCCACTTGTTCCATGAGGAATTCACTCATCTCAGCTCAGCCCTGCAAAGTGGCGAGATTACAGGCTCTGCACCCAACTGACTCTCTCCAGTTAGACTCCCATACTCAGGTAGCCACCTGCAAACAGGCAAATCCACAGGGATGTGTGTTGATTAGTTTAGACCAGGTGGTTAGTTCCTAAACTGCAGGGTGCATCTGAGTCAGCTCGAGGGCTCCATAAACCACAGACTGCTGAGTCCCACCCCCAGAGTTTCTGATTCAGTTGGCCTGGGCGGGGATTGGTCATTTGCATTTCTAACCAGCTCCCAATTAATGCTGATGTTGCCAATCTAGGGACTGCACTCTGAGAATCACTGGTTTGGCTGATCCTGTTAACTCCATTCTTCTTGCCTGGGCTGCTGTGGACAAGGATCTGTGATAAATCCATTCTGAGAGATGTGTTCAGGACTGGAGGTTCCGGTCCGGGCAAGTTTTCTTCACTCTTAAAGACTTTTGCGCAACAGCCAATCACCACTCATAGTTCTTCTGCCTCTAGACTGTGGCTGTAACTGCGGTGCCTGGGAACCCTGGAAGGGAGACATGGTCCACAGACAAGGACAGCAGAGGAATAATGGGAGATGCCTTGGTAACGATGTTAGGATTGAATAAACCGATGCTAAGGTGTTTTCCCTTTGAGCCTTTTATTCCTGAGATAAGCCTTCCTCATTGCTTAGCTTTTTGCTGTCTTATGTGGCTTGCCTGCTTATGGGAGCTGATACAGAAGGCAATACTTGGCCATCTTCCTGGGCCTGGAAATTTGAGTGGGATCGTTTCATGCTCCCAGGTATGTTGCCTTGGAAACGAGACACCTCCAGAGCTTTTCGGTTCCTGGTCTCACCTGCTTGGGGTCTGCCTGCTGCTCGCTCATGCATTCACCTTCCTTTGCCTTCCTCTCTGGTGCAGAGCTCAGCCTCTTCAGTTCTTCCCACAAGAAATGTCCTCATGTGGGATAGCTTGGATATGCTTGTTGAATTCTTTGATGTTTGCAGGTTGAGGGGAAGGGTCAGTGTGTTCCAGGTGGCCATCCCATCCTGATGGGTTCTCCCTAGCTTCTCTTTCCACCCCATTCTTTTCTCCAGGATAGTTAATACTGTCTCCGTCCCTCTCCAGTAACACCACCAAGGGTCTCATTCTATCCAAAGCACTTTGTTAGGTCTTTTGCTGGTAGTGCTCTCCAGTGACTTTGGTCACGAAGTCAGGTCTGACGCTTTGCAACCCCATGAACTGTAGCCCGCCAGGCTCCTCTGTCCATGGGATTCTCCAGGCAAGAATACTGGAGTGGGTAGCCCTTCCCTTCTCTAGGGGATCTTCCTGATGCAGGGATTGAATCTGCATCTCCTGCATTGCAGGCAGATTCTTTACTGTCTGGACCACCAGGGAAGCCCTTAGGTGTTTAGGTGTTTTTCCACATCCAATTCAAACCCCTTTCCTAAGTAGAGTTCTGGTACCCATTGTGAATATCCTATTTTTTTTTTTTAATCACCTTGTGACTTGCAGGTTGAAAGAAAGAAAGTTTAGTTACTCAGTTGTGTCCCAACTCTGTGACCCCATGGACTGTAGCCTACCAGGCTCCTCCATCCATCAGATTTTCCAGGCAAGAGTACTGGAGTGGGTTGCCATTTCCTTCTCCAGAAGTCTCTCCAGAAGATGAAGAAGTCCTTCTCCCGGGTCTCCCACATTGTAGACAGATGCTTTACCGTCTGAGCCACCAGAGAAGTGGGTCGAAAGCTGTGTGAAAATCTGGGGCAAAGTAATCCCAGAAGGTTCAGAAGGTACAGAAGTCCAGGGATGTGGCACTGCCCTGCTGTGCTCCACCACGGTTTCCTCTGGATGTTCTGGCCATCCCAGGAGGCCTTCTGTTCTATCTTAGGAGGCCTTGGCTAGATAGGAGATGGAGTCACCCCTCCTAGATCCGGACCATGCATTCTCATCAGGGACAAACTTGCTCCCAAGGAAATGAAAATTGGTTCTTGAGGGGCAAGGGAAATCCTCTTGCTCTTTTTATGTATAAAGCAACATATACGTCAGTGCACAAATATATATAGTACTCTGGTGGTATTAGATTTTATGGGGTGGGGTGGTTAAGAAAATAATGTCTAAAGTCTCCAGTTGAGGAGTGATAGTTTTTTTAAAAAGATTGCAAGACGCTGATTGGATGACTCTCCTCTTTGGGCAGCCTCAGTAAGTGGCAGCACCCAGTCATCCAGGCCAGAAATCTGGGCGTCATTCTTGATGACTTTTCTCCCATAAGTCTTAAAGTTTCTCAAATATTTAAATCATCTCTCCTAGTTTCATACCCAAACTCCAGTCCAAGCTACTCTCTGCTCTTGCCTTGGGACGATTAAAGGACTTATATTTATTTGCCGGTTGCTTGCTCTGCTTCTAGAGCAGAGGTGGGCAAACCCGAGCTGCTTGTCAAGGGTTATTGGCACATAGTCCCACTCAATTTCCTTGGTGTCTCTAGGTACTTTCTTGCTACAGTGAATGGAATGAGTAGTTGCAACTGAAACCATGTGACCTGCAAAGTCTAAACAGTTTGCTCTCTGGCCTCTTATTAAAACAGTTCATGGATGCCTGTTTTGGACGGTGAGCTACTTAAGGTAAAGGTTGGGTCTCATATAACACTGTTCCTGGTGTCCAACTGCAAGCCTGGTGAAAGGCAGTCAGTGAGTGTTAGGAGATGAATAAGTGGATGGGTGACTAAACGGAAGCAGCACAGCTGTGCTGTGGTCAAGGGTGGGCACGCCCCTACCCCCAGTCCCAGCCCCTGCTGGTGTGAAAACCAGCAGGTTACTCTTTTCTCCCTGAGTGCAGGTCATGGCTCAAGTTCAAACCCAGCAAAACTCCCTTCCCCTCCTGTTCCTGCCCTCATTTCTGCTATTCCACCTTTTGATAAGAAGGAAGCTTTTCTTTTCTGGGAATGCTGAGCAGAGACTAACGGTGGTGTGCAGAAAAAAAAAAAAGAAAGAAAGAAAAGAAATCCCTGGGTTAATATCGATCTTCAGAAAGTGAAAGCATTTGCTCCATAATGAAAACTTCCACAGGCTTTGGACACATCTGGGGCCTGATCCACCAGCTTCAGTTATGAGCTCGTTCTGAGGCACGCATGGCTGGGCTCTTTTAGACTTCTAAACTTCACAGCACCATGAGTCGCAGAGATACCAGCTCACTGGAGTTGAGCACTTGCTGTATTTTGGAACTTGATGAGTGAGTTATTTCTAGTTGTGAGATAGTTTTGATCGGCCCCACTTTACAGCTCTGGAAACTGAGACTTCGAGAGGGAAGTGACTTGTTCAAGTTCATACAGTTGCCAAGCGGCAGAGCAGGGATGTGACTAGTTTGCTAATCCCATGATCTTTGTCTGCAAATCAGGAGATGAAGAATGCTAATAATAATAAAATCAACTTATATGTTAGAAATCATATTCCAAAGACCTGGCTCCTTATGTTACTGAAGTATAGGGCTTCCCAGGTGGTGCAGTGATAAAGAATCTGCCTCACAATGCAAGAGACAGGTTCAGTCCCTGGGTGGGGATGATCCCTGGAGTAGGAAATGGCAACCCAGTCCAGTATTCTTGCCTGGAGAATCCATGGACATAGGAGCCTAGTGGGCTACAATCAGTAGAACTGCAGAGTCAGATATGGCTGAGCACGTATGCATATAGTTGAGTTAGAGTGTTGTAATTTAGTTTTTGTTGCAGCAAAGTGTATATACACACACACACACTCTTTTTCATATCCTTTGCCATTATGGCTGATCACTGGATGTTGAAGCTGGTTCCCTGTGCTCTGCAGTAGGACCGTGTTGCTCATCCAGTCTCTGTATAATAGCTTGCAACTGCTGACCCCTAATTCCCATCCATCCTTCCCCCATCCTCCTCCCTTTGACAACCACACATCTGTTCTCTATGTCTGAGTCTGGCTCATAGATAAGTTCATTTGCCTCATATTTTACATTCCATATATAAATGATATCTTACGGCATTAGTCTTTCCCTTTCTGACCTACTTCACTTAGTATGATAATCTCCAGGTCCAACCATGTTGCTGCAGATGGCAAGATTTCATGCTGTTTATGGCTGAGTCGTATTCCATTGTATATACGCACCACATCTTCTTTATCCATTCATCTGCTGATGGACATTTACATTGCTTCCTTGTCTTGAGGTTTCCTTCTTCTTTTGCTCCTACTCTTCCTCCATTGGGTGCCCACCATGTGCCAAGCTCCGTGTCAGGCAGACTTAGCCAGATAAGTGGGAACAAGTCTATCCATAAGGAGCCCTCTCTCCAGTGTAATATAGAACATAAAATCAGCAGGTACTCTGCAACAGAGTGTAATAGGTGCTGTGGTGGAGAAGGGCAGAAGACAGGAGTCTGAACCAAACTGGACTGATGATAGAGGAAGGGAATGGACAGCTGCCTAGAGGAGATTTTGTTTTAAGGATGAGGAAGAGAAATCTGGTTCATGGAAACAGTATGTACAAGTGGGCAGGTTCCTCCATGTGACTTGAGTCACCACCCCATGTGCCCCTTCCCCTGCTAATACTACCCCCAGACCTACCACATGGGCTGCAAAAAGACCAATGGATTTGCTTTAACAGTTTACTATTATCAAAATGATGTTCTTCTTGCCACATTGTATTCTAAAAATGTCTACCTCCAACAGCACAACTTCACCAAAACACAGCCTATGAATCTATGCCTAACACATGGATGCTTCACAAATATTTGTTGAGTGATGAAAAGTTAAGAATATGTTCAGAAAACTATTCTAAAATTAAACTTCATTAAAATTCATACTGTGTAGCTAATAACTCCTTTACAGGATTCCCATATTTCTTTTGACCCAAAATGTACACATCTATGAGATTTTAAAGGGATAGTGAATAGTTTTTCAGGTCTTAAAAGTCCTCCCATGAATATCTTACTGTTAGAACAGATGAAGAATATTGGATAAAATAAGAAGGAAAAGGAAGAAATCTTAACCTTATGGGGCATTTCTGTGAGTCAGTCTAGGGACATGATTTTATTTAATTCGCATGATAGTCCTGGATGTCGAGATTTCTCGAGTTTATAGATTGAGAAATGAAGGGGACTCAGGGTCACAGCTGGAAAGGGCAGGGTTTGTGTTTAAACTCTGACTCATTTGACTCCAAAGCTCTTTCCCCTTAACCTTTGGGAATTAAACTCTCACCTCAAACTCTTCATATAGGCATTTACAGATTTGACTCAGATTTGATCAGCATTTCACTCTGATCACCTTTTCTCAGTGTTTTTCTGTTTTTATCCACTCCCTGAAGTTGATGTGTCTTGGGATACAAACTTTAGTTTTATCAGATGCCCTCCTCTGCTTCTTTCTCTCCTGTTGACACCTCACCCTTGTCACCACTCCACTTGTGTACATGGATGTGACATCATAAAAAAGGGCGTGGGACCTTGGGACCCAGCTTCCTGAGCAGCGCCAAGGAGCCAGATGATGCATCAGGAAGTGTGTGTTTAAAGGTTATCTCTCTCTTTATGGATTCAGTCTTGGCCAATGGGAAGTGGGAGAAGGGATGAGTCAGACAGATTGTTATTTCCTTCTCATTTTCCAGTACTATGAGGCAGTCTCTCTTCTTGACCCATCTGGGTATTGGGTGAGCAATCTTTCTGAGTGATGTGCTGGATTTCTTAGCTGGCTGTGAAGCGAGAACTTGCAGGGTAATACACTGCCCCATAGGGCATCATGGTTTCCCTTTCCTCACTTCCCATTATCCTTCATCATGAGAGCCTTGGGCTTGCCCTTCCATGTAAGTTGTAAGCATCTAAAGTCTGCCCCAGGCTCTGCTTTCTAGAAAGCCTGGGGAGAGAGAGAAGGAAAGAAAGAATCTCGAACTCATGTATGACGATGTTGGGAAATTGCTTTGCCTTCCTCTAGTCCAGGAGTGCTGGGCAGAGGCATATTTATCCCATAATGTGCTAAATTCTTGAATATAAGGTAAATCTTTTACCCTATTGTGGTCAATTTTACGTGTCAGCTTAGATAGGCCATGTTGCCCAGTTGTTGGATAAAACTCCAGTCTAGATACTGCTATAAATGCATTTTTTTTGTAAAGATGAGATGAACATTTACTAAGACTTCCCTGGTGGCTCAGAAGGTAAACAGTCCCCCTGCAATGCAGGAGACCCAGATTCTATTCCTGGTTTGGGAAGATTATTAATAAATCAGTAGAGCAGATTATTTTCCACAATTTGGGTGAAACTGAACCAATCAGCTCAAAATCTTAAGAGGAAAAAAAGACTGAGATCGTCTGAAGAAGAGGGAATGCTCCTCAAGACTACAAAGAATTCCAGACTGCTGCCTTATGAAATTTGGACTTAACATCAACTATTCCCTGGGTCTCCATAGTGCCTTGTTGAGTCTGGACTTGCCAGCTGCCTTCAAATGAGCCAATTGCTTAAAATCTATCTGTCTACCTATCTTTCTACTCGGTTTTATTTCTCTTATATGCCCTCTAGAAACATCAGAGAAAACTTAATACAAAATATTTAATGTGGAGTGCTCCGAAAATTATTTTAAACAACAATAAAATACTATCTAGGAAAATGAATGCCCTGAAATAACCTCAGTCAATGCTATTTTGGATGCCTAAAGATGTCATTGCCAGACTTTATTAAAAAAGAAACCAGATAAATTATTTCCCAATGTTCTGCAAGATGTGAGAGATTCAGATAAGTTAATGAAGGTATCAGATGGAAATATGATGGTCTTCCTTGCTCATCCACCATTTCCTTGGATAGTGTGATCAGCTGTTGTTCAGTCCCTCAGTTTTGTCAACTGTTTGCGATCTCCTGGACTGCAGCACGCCAGGCTTCCCTGTACTTCACTCTATTCTGAAGCTTGCTCAAACTCATGTCCATTGAGTCGGTGATGCCATCCAACCATCTCATCCTCTGTCATCCCCTTCTCCTCTTGCCTTCAATCTTTCCCAGCATCAGGGTCTTTTCCAATGAGTTCGCTCTTCATATCAGGTGGCCAAAGTATTGAATTCCAGCTTCAGCATCAGTCCTTCCAATGAATATTCACAGTTGATTTCCTTTAGGATGGACTGGTTTAATCTCCTTGCTGTCCAAGGGACTGTCAAGAGTCTTCTCCAGCACCACAGTTCAAAAGCATCAGGTCTTTGGTGCTCAGCCTTCTTTCTGGTCCACCTGTCCCATCCATACATGACTGCTGGAAAAACCATAGCTTTGACTAGATGGACTTTTGTTGGCAAAGTGATGTCTCTGCTTTTTACTATGCTGTCTAGGTTTGTCAAAGCTTTCCTTCCAAGGAGCAATCATCTTTTAATTTCAAGGCTGTAGTCACCACCCGCAGTGATTTTGGAGCCCAAGAAAATAAAATCTGTCCCTGTTTCCATTGTTTCCCCATCTGTTTGCCATGAAATGATAGGACTGGATGCCATGATCTTGATTTTTTGACTGCTGAATTGTTTTTATTTTTAAATTAATTATTTTAATTTGAGGCTAATTACTTTACAATATTGTGCTGGTTTTTGCCATGCATTGACATGAATCAGCCATGGGTGTACATGTGTCCCCCATCCTGAACCTCCCCTCTCACCTCCCTCCCCATCCTATCCCTCTGGGTCATCCCAGTGCACTGGCTTTGAGTGCCCTGTTTCATGCATCAAACTTAGACTGGTCATTTATTTCACATATGGTAATATACATGTTTCAATGCTGCTATTCTCTCAGATTGTCCCACCCTTGCCTTCTCCCAGAGTCCAAAAGTCTGTTCTCTACATCTGTGTCTCTTTTGCTGTCTCGCATATAGGGTCATCTTTACTATCTTTCTAAATTCCATATATATGTGTTAACATACTGTATTGGTATTTTTTTTTCTGACTTACTTCACTCTGTATAATAGGTTCCAGTTTCATCCACCTCATTAGAACTGATTCAAATGTGTTCTTTTTAATAACTGAGTAAAATTCCATTGTGTATATGTACCACGGCTTTCTTGTCTTCCAATGGTCATCTAGGTTGCCTCCATTTGACTGATGAGTTTTAAGCCAAGATTTTCACCATCTGCTTTTATCTTCATCAAGAGGCTCTTTAGTTCCTCTTCACTTTCTACCATTAGGGTGGTATCATCTGCATATCTGAGGTTATTGATATTTCTCCCAGTGTGATCAGTGGAGAGGGCATTTGATAAGCTCTTACTATGTGCCAGGTGTTGTGTTTTAAATTGAGAATATTATGGAGACAAACCGTAGGTCCTGTCCTAGAGCAGAGTCCTAGTCAACCAGATGTCCATTGAACAAGGGCAGCTCATGACTTAGAAAATTCTTTTGCCCCCTTGATTGTTTTCTTCAGTGGAAATTATTTCCCTTGTTTCTGTATGGGAATGCTGGCAGGTGCCATGACTTTTCTGCTCATTCCTAGTACAAGACAATGTAACTGAACCAAACTTAGATCTGCTCGCCCACACACAATAAAATCAATCTACTGACAAGGAATTGTGGTGAAGGAAAGTACAGGATTTATTGCAGGACACCAAGCAAGGAGAATGGGCAGCTCATGCTCAAAAGACCCAAACTTCCTGATAGCTTCAGGGAAGGGAAGGATTTAAAGATGTATGGGGGAGGGGGCTGAGGACAGGGTGAGTGATCAACTTTTGCACAATTCTTGGATTGGTTGACATCAAGGTGAAGTTTCAAGCATCATCGACCTGGTTTCAACCAGTCTAGGGTTTATGTTCTTTTGGACAAGAGTTTTCATCGGGGGGGGGGGGGTCTGCTTCCTATACTAACAACTTAGGCCTTTATTTGTATCTTTCAAGTAACTGTGAGTTTGGTAATTCTGCTATTTGGCAGATTTATAGTCTAACTGATTACCCAGTTCTCCAGCCCAACAGCGCTTCTGTGTTTCTGTATCTTCACATTTCCCAATTAATAACTCTTGAGTCAGCCTTTTACTTCAAAAAACTTACAAATGGTAAATGCTGGAGAGATGTGGGCAAAAAAGGGAGCACTCTTACTTTGTTGATGGGCATGTAAATTGATTCTGCCATTATAGAGAAAAGTATGGAGGTTCCTTAAGAAACTAAAAAGAACTACCATATGACCCAGCAATCACACTACGGGGCATATACTCTGAGAAGGTCATACCTGAAAAAGACACATGCACCCCAGTGTTCACTGCAGCACTATTTGCAGTAGCTGGGACATGGAAGCAGTTTAAGTCTCCATGAACAGAGGAATGGATAAAGAAGAAGTGGTACATATATAAAATGGAATATTACTCAGCCAGCTGTTAAAAGCAACAGAGTTGGATCACTCATAGAGACATGGATGGACCCAGAGTCTGTTACAAAGAGTGAATTCAGAAAGAGAAAAATAAATATATGTCAACACATATATGGGGAATCTGCAAAACTGGTGCAGAAGAACCTATTTGCAGGGCAGGAATAGAGATGCAGACATAGGGAACAAACGTATGGACACAAAGGGTGGGATGAATTAGGAGACTGCCACGTGCGAAACAGATGGCTAATGGAAACCCACTGCATAGTGCGGGGAGCTCAACTCACTGCTCTCTGGTGACCTAGAAGGGTGTGATGGGAGTAGGGTGGAAGGGAAGTTCAAGAGGGCGGGGATATAGGTATATGTATAGCTGATTCACTGTACAGCAGAAACGAACATAAAAGAACTTTACCCCAGTTAAAAAAAGGGGGGACACAGGGGCTTGTACACAGTTTCATAGTTTGACAGTCACTGTTAGTTGAAAAATGTGTTCCTAATGGAGTAATCGCAGTAAGGCAGAGGATGAGATGGTTAGATAGCATCACTGATTTAATGGACATGAATCTGAGCAAACTCAAGAGATAGTGAAGGACAGGGAAGCCTGGCGTGCTGCCAGTCCATGGAGTCCCAGAGAATCGGACTCGACTTCGCAACTGAACAACAAAGCAGTGATTTGAAAGCTCATTTCAAGATAAAACCTGAAGCTGGATTTGGCTTTAAATCTTCCTTCTTTGATGCCAACAGGGAGCATGCTGTGGGAAGATGGGCTTCACTGGAGACTTCTGTCTCCTTTTCTTTGCTCTTCTCTTGCTCCTGCTCCCCCACCCCCAGCTGCCCCATGTCTAACCCCTCCAGGGTCCCATGGGGAGAAGTACGCTAAGGGAGCTGAGAGATGCTGTCTTGTGTGTGGCACATGGATTCCCTAGGCCGGGTGGATACTTAATAGCAGTCTCTTTTACTTATGGCGCTTTCTTTTGTGTACTTTTCAGAAGTTTCCTACTGCGCTCTTCTTCCCTCGAGGTCCTTGGTGACTCCCCTATAAGTCTCCTTGGGTGGTGACTTTTGACTCTCTTCTGCAGTCGCTAGGAGTTCCAGCCAGCTACTTGCTGCTGGGTGCCTTGCACCTTATTTTGTCTCGAGGAAGCAGTCAGCATCCCTGGCCCAGACAGCCCCAGAAGTGCACTGGCCAGCCCATCTCCATTTGTGTTGATTTCCTGGCAGGAAACGGACCCCAGTCCCTCAGCTGAGCTCCCACATGTAGGGGTCACATCTGAGTAGCTCTATGAAAGAAACCCTCTGACTTGGTGGGAGAGGAAATGCAGCGTCCAGCACAGCTCTCTCCCAAGTGAACCCACTCACAGAATTCTCCTTCTTCTAGTTTTTCTACCCTGTTATGTCATCTAAGTGGGTGAGGGGTCTGGGAAATGGTTCTTAAGAATTTATGCTGAACGTCTACAATGATTCCTCACTTGGCAATATCATACCTATTGAATATCAGTGTCTGGATGAAAATTCAGTTTCAATAGCTTGTTTCATATATAAATGAAATTGTGCTATAGAGCACATGTGATACATGATACTAATCGAATTCTGTCTCTCACTAATCACGGAGACTTCAGCTGCTACAGCCTCTCAGCTTCAATTTGTTTTCCTGAAAATTGGGAGCAGTATTATTGACCTCATAGGATTGTTCTAAGGATTAGAGATGCTGTAAAGTTCCAGTTTGGTGCCCAGATGATCCTAAGTACTCAAGAATCTGAGGAGCGATATCCATTAATATGGCAAAAGACAGTTAAGTAATGAGCCAGTGGGAGCACTCAAGCCCCGTTGTAAAGAGAGACAGTGACAACAATAAAGGGCCAAAGTGTTTGCATCTGTTTCTTTTCCTATTTAAAAAACCCAACAAACATAAACCTTAGCTTTTCTATTTTTTGAAAGGAAGACAGTTCAATTAGTAAAATGTAAAAATTTGAAAAAAAACCCAAACATAACCCCAACCATGTTATTTTGAGATTCTTCTGTGACTATTTTACATAGCTGTAATTATACTACAAGTAAGAGTTTGCCCCCTGACTGTTTTTACACACGGATATTGTATTATAGGCATCACTATTGTATGATATATCCTAGTAACTGACATTTTTAATGCAGCATAATATTTCCTTGAGTGGATAAATGATATATTTATTTATATATACTATATATGATTTATTTATATTTTTAATAATATATATAATTTCTTAACTGTATTATATTATTTATTTATTTTAAATATATTTAAAGAGAGAGAGAATGTGATTGACCGAGCCTGGGTCACATGCACAGACCTAGGGGAAGTGAAGCCTGAATTCCTAGACGCAAAGTAGCAGCAAAACTGTACACAGTGGAGATGGGGTATAAACTGCTCAAAGAAAGTAAGGGCAGTGGAATTAGGCGACTCATAAACCAAGTTTTTACTACAACAATATTCCTTCTCTGCACATATCTCTTTGTCTAGAGTTTTGAATTATTTTCTTAGAAAAAATTTCCACAAAGTGGGACAAGTGGATGAGAAAGTAGACCTCTGGGGTGATTCTTGATTGTCAAATATGTGTATGGCAGTACAGGAGGAACCTTATTAGAAGTAACAGGAAGTGGTAGATTAATGGCGAGTCAAGGATTATACAAACACACTGGAGGTATTTTACTTTACCTATCAGTTCAGTTCAGTTCAGTTCAGTTGCTCAGTCGTGTCCAACTCATTGCGACCCCATGAATCGCAGCACCCCAGGCCTTCCTGTCCATCACCAACTCCCGGAGTTCACTCAGACTCATGTCCATCGAGTCTGTGATGCCATCCAGCCATCTCATTCTCTGTCGTCCCTTTCTCCTCCTGCCCCCAATACCTCCCAGCATCAGAGTCTTTTCCAATGAGTCAACTCTTCGCATGAGGTGGCCAAAGTACTGGAATTTCAGCTTCAGCATCATTCCTTGTAAAGAAATCCCAGGACTGATCTCCTTTAGAATGGACTGGTTGGATCTCCTTGCAGTCCAAGGGACTCTCAAGAGTCTTCTCCAAGAAGACTGTTTTGAACCACAGTTCAAAAGCATCAGTTCTTCGGTGCTCAGCTTTCTTCACAGTCCAACTCTCACATCCATACATGACCACTGGAAAAACCATAGCCTTGACTAGACGGACCTTTGTTGGCAAAGTAATGTCTCTGCTTTTGAATACGCTCTCTAGGTTGGTCATAACTTTTCTTCCAAGGAGTAAGTGTCTTTTAATTTCATGGCTGCAGTCACCATCTCCAGTGATTTTGGAGCCCAAGAAAATAAAGTCTGACACTGTTTCCACTGTTTCTCCATCTATTTGCCATGAAGTGATGGGACTGGATGCCATGATCTTCATTTTCTGAATGTTGAGCTTTAAGCCAACTTTTTCACTCTCCTCTTTCACTTTAGTTCCTCTTCACTTTCTGCCATAAGGGTGGTGTCATCTGCATATCCGAGGTTATTGATATTTCTCCTGGCAATCTTGATTCCAGCTTGTGTTTCTTCCAGCCCAGCATTTCTCATAATGTACTCTACCTATAAGTTAAATAAGTAGGGTGACAATATACAGCCTTGACGTACTCCTTTTCCTATTTGGAACTTTACCTATATCTATATCCAATTTCTTTGGGCTCCAAAGTCACTGCAGATGGTGACTGCAGCCATGAAATCAAAAGACGCTTGCTCCTTGGAAGAAAAACTATGACCAAACTAGATAGCATATTAAAAAGCAGTGACATTACTTTACCAACAAAGGTCCGAATAGCTAACTAAATGGTTTTTCCAGTAGCCATGTATGGATGTGAGAGTTGGACTATAAGGAAAGCTGAGCGCCAAAGAATTGATGCTTTTAAACTGTGGTGTTGGAGAAGACTCTTGAGAATCCCTCCAACTGCAAGGAGATCCAACCAGTCAAGGAAATCAGTCCTGAATATTCACTGGGAGTACTGATGCTGAAGCTGAAACTCCAATACTTTGGCCACCTGATGCAAAGAACCGACTCATTGGAAAAACCCTGATGCTGGGAAAATTTGAAGGCAGGACAAGAAGGGGATGACAGAGGATGAGATGGTTGGATGGCATCACTGACATAATGGACATGAGTTTGAGTAAGCTCTGGGAGTTGGTGATGGACAGGGAGGCCTGGTGTGCTGCAGTCCATGGAGTCGCAAAGAGTCGGACACGACTGAGCAACTGAACTGAACTGATATCCAAATCTATTACATTTCTTACCTTTTGATGGAGAGCCAAGATTATGGTGTGTGTGTCCCCTGTTTGGACGTTTGTGTTGTCTTTCCTACATAAGCATTGCTCTCAAGGCATCATCTGAAATTTCCCCTATAGGGTCCTATAAAAGAGAGCAGACTAGAGATCTTCGTGAGGCCACCCGAATGCAGCATCCTTCTGAATTTTTAAGATTCTTACCCCCTCTGAATCTTATACAGTTGGCTCACCCACGCCTAATTCAGCATCCATAATTTGGCTCTTTTTTGAGTCTTTCCAAAGCCTTCAATTTTGTTTTCACTGAAACAGCTACTCTCTTACTTATCCCACTCATATTTAATCGGTTTTTATTATGTTTAGTTTAATTAAGTAATTAGAAAAAAACAGTTCAAGTGGTCCCAACAGGCTTGAGAACAAATACAACTCACTCTCGTTAAACAGACAGCTCGGTTGGTGGGAGCATCAGAACGCAGAGTTCTGGAGAGCAGGCTACAGTGGGGAGCGGCAATTTCTCAGAGGGCGTCAGTCTGCTTGCTTACAGGAGGAATGCCGAATTGGCCAAGTGGAGTTGTTTAGAAGAAATTCCACTGTGCCAGTTGAAATGAACCCTCTCCGTATCTTACATAACAACAATACAATATCAGCACTATGCTTTTGACACTGGCACTGTACGTGTATCGTTATATGTCATGTGCGTTTATATAACCATGCTTGAAGTCAAATTCAGAACTATTCCATCACAAGCTGTCTCTCTCTTTTTATTTTTCTTCAGACAAGCCTGAACATTTATTTATTTATTTATTTTTAAAAAATTTTTATTATTATTGTCATTTCCCTACATTACAATACCTCTCTAATGCTGTCCCTTTACAGTCACAGCCACAACCTTCCTCTCTACGATTGCTGAACCATGGTCACCATCCGTGCGTGGCATATGCTTTTGTCATTTGGGAATGTTATTTCAATGGCATTATACAGTATTTGCCCTTTTGATATTGAGCTTTTCCACTCAGCATAATGCCTTGTAGATCCATCCAAGTTGTTGCATGTAGGGTTTCTTTTATTGCTGTATCGGAGAAGGCAATGGCACCCCACTCCAGTGCTCCTGCCTGGAAAATCCCATGGACGGAGGAGCCTGGTGGGCTGCAGTCCACGGGGTCGCTAAGAGTCGGGCCCGACTGAGCGACTTCACTTTCACTTTTCACTTTCATGCATTGGGGAAGGAAATGGCAACCCACTCCAGTGTTCTTGCCTGGAGAATCCAGGGACAGGGGAGCCTGATGGGCTGCCGTCTATGGGATCACACAGAGTGGGACAAGACTGAAGTGACTTAGCAGCAGCAGCAGCAGCAGAAGCATTGCCTGGTATGGATAAACCACAGTTTAACCACTTACCTATTAAAGGACATTTTAGTCGTTAGTTTGGGTTTTTGCAAATAGAGCTTCTATAAACAACCATGTGCATGGTTTTATGTGGACATACCTTCACTTCTCTGGGATAAATGTCTAAGAGCATAATTTCTTGGGTCATTAGGTATGTATGTGCCATACTACTTTCCTCAGTGGTTGTACATTTTACATTTTTACCAGTAATAAATAAGAGATCCAGCTTCTCTGCATTCTCACCAGCATTTAAGATTGTTATTATTTTAAATTTCAACTGTCCTAATAGGTATATAGAGATATTTCATCATAGTCTTAATTTGCAATCCCTAAAGGTTAAGGCTTCCCTGGTGGCTCAGACAGCAAAGAATCTGCCTGCAATGCAGGAGACCCAGGTTTGGTCCCTGGGTCGGGAAGATGCCCTGGAGAAGGGAATGGCCACCCACTTCGGTATTCTTGCCTGGAGAATCCCATGGACAGAGGAGTCTGGTGGGCTACAGTCCTTGGGGTCGCACAGAGAGTCAGACATGCCTGAGAAGCTAACACTTTTACTTTCACCTTCAAAGGCTAGTGCTGTAGAACACCTTTCCACGTGTTTATTGGTGTTTGGGGTTTGAGATGTATGGACAGGTCAGGGAAAAAGGGCCAGAACACCTAGTAACACACGACAGACTTTACTGGGTAGAGCTTGGACAGCGTTGCCAAGGGAAGGACAGCCTGCCCTCGGACAGGGCAGGCCTCTGCTTGTAGGAGCCTGCTCAGAAGCCATGGCTTGAGGGCTTCTACTCAGAGTGGGGAGGGCAAGGGAAGGGGGACCAGAGAGGAAGTTTAAGGGAGTCTCTAGGTCACAGCCCTCCTAAGGGACATACTAACTTGGGGTTTTATAACGATAAAGCTCTAGCTTATCAATAGTCAGCAGATATGGAATGAGTTTTTTTTCAGAGAATGTAAAGCAGGCAAGCCCTAAATGTCAAAAATCTGCTTAGTTGGGTTATCTTTAAAACAGCTAGATGTCTAAAAATTTGCTTTTGGTGCCAGCAGGCTTTTAGGTTAATGCATTTCAGCCTGCAGTGGAGAAGTAAGCAACCTAGGGGCCAAAACACAAAGGCTGTTTTGGGCTCATTTATATAACAGTTTGCCATCTGTTTACTCTCTTGTATGTAATGTCTCTTCATGTCTTGCCCATTTTCTAATTGAATTGATTTATAACAAATCTTGAATTGGGGAGTTCTTTATATGTTCTAGGTATGAATCCTTGTCAGATAAGTGGTTCGCAAATATTTTCTTCAAGCTTGGAGCTTGCCTTCTTATTGTCTTAACAGGGTCTTTCATGAAGAAAAGTTTTTAATTTTGATAATGTCTAATTTATTGAGTTTTTTTTTTTAATGGATCATGTTTTTGGTGTTAGATCCAAGAATCTAAGATCTAATCACCAATTCCCAGGTCCCAAAGGTTTTTCTCTTATGTGTGTATGTGTGTGTGTGTGTTTTCTGAAAGTGTTATCGTTTTATATTTAACATTTCAGTCTATAGCCAATTTTGAGTTAGTTTTTGTGTAAGAAGTGACACTTAGATTGAGGTTTATTTTTGTTATGCATATCTAGTTGTTTGGATATGATTTTTTTGAAAAATTACTTTCTCCGTTGAGTTGCTTTTCACCTCTGTCGAAATCGGTTGTCTGTACTTGCGTCAGACTATTTCTCAGTTGCCTACTCTGTTCCACTGACCTATGTGTCCTTCATCAACACCACCAGTCTTGAGTCCTGTGACTATATTGTAAGTCTGAAAATCAGGTAGAATTGAGGCAGGAGGCAGATGGGCCCCTCCAGGGTGAAGCAATGGGAGATTCGTTCCCTATGGACCGAAACGCTGAGAGAGAATAGTGGGACAGTTATGGGAGGAGGCTGAGCCCTTCCCAGATCACATATTTCTTGTTCTGGAAGTCAGGAGGGGCTTCCTAGGCGGCGCTAGTGGTGAAGAACCTGCCTGCCAGTACAGAAGATGTAAGAGACGTGGATCCGATCCCTGGGTAGGGGAGATTTTCCTGGAGGAGGGCATGGCAACCCACTCTAGCATTCTTGCCTGGAGAGTCCCACGGACAGAGAAGCCTGGTGGGCTACAGTCCACAGGGTTGCAAAGAGTCCAACATGATTGAAGCAACTTAGCATGCACACAGAAGTCAGGAGACTTCCTCGACCACGCAAGTGCAGAAAGGCTCCTTGGAGTTCATAGGGAAATGATGCTAACTAAGGCTACCCAGACTATTCGGTAAAATCCATCTTGGCTAAGAGGTTCACGCATACACTTGGGAGGATCCTGAGATACACCAAATATGGACTGTGAACAAGGCAGATCAAAACGATTGGCCAAAGGAAATGTGAAAGAAATGCCCCATAAAAGTAATTCAAACCGCTATGAGAATGAAACTCAGAAACTTTCCCTCTGAGTCTGCCCATCTGTCTATCCACACGGACTGTACTCTTTTTCCTCCTAATACTTTACTTGTTTCCTTCTTTGTGGAAATTCTCTTCTGCAAAGTCCAAGGGCCAGCGCCCTTGTCACTGACCACTGGTCTAGTGGCCAGACTCTGCTGCTTCCACCACCACCACACAACCTCAGTCCCTGCTGGGAGCCCAAACCCCGCTCCAGGCCATTACGGGCTGATGCCACCCCAGACCAGAATGCCTTCTACTTTATTCTTCTTCAGAATCATTTTAGTTATTTAGTCCTTTAAAAATTTTAGAATAATCCTGAATAGAATAAAACATAAATAGAAAAAAAATAAGATAATCCTTTATTTACAAAATCTTCATAAGAATTGCATTAAACTTGTATGTTAATTTAGAAGAATGTATATCTTTACCACGTTGAGTCTTAAATCCATAACAAAGCATGCCTTTGCATTTGTTTAGATATTTGTCTTTTTCTCATCATTGTTTTGTAGTTTTCAAAATAGAAGTCTTGTACGTGTTCAGGAAGATTCATGTGCTATGTGCTAAGTCACTCAGTCATGTCTGACTCTTTGTGACCCTATGGACTGTAGCCTGCCAGACTTCTCAATCCGTGGGACTCTCCAGGCAAGAACACTGGAGTGGGATGCCATTTCCTTGGAAAATTCATACCTAGTTATTATTATTTTAAATGACTATAAAAGGTATTGTGTTTTAAAATTTTACTGTCTACATGTTCACTGGTAGCATGTGTAAGATGTAATTGATTTTTGTATTTTTGCCTTGTTTCCTGTTCATTGGTATTATGTATATCATGTGCAAAGAGTAATAATTTTATTCTTTTATTTTCTTTTCCTGTGTTATTGTGCTGGCTAAAACTTCCAGTACTATGTTGAATAACCATGGTGGAAGTGGACATCTTTGCTTTGTTTTTAGTCTTATGGAAAAAGCATTCAGTCTTTCATTATTAAATATGAAGTTAGCTATAGGTCTTATGTTTTGTTTTTATAGATATTTTTTATCAAGTTGAGGAAAAGGATATATAGATAGAATAGATAAAGATTTATCCCTAATTTTCTGGAAGATTTTAATAAATAATAAATCTGTATTGGATTTTGTCAAAAGTTTTTTTCTTTCTGTCTTCAATATGGTCGTGTGATTTTTCTTCTTTAGTTTGTTAATATGGTGTATGACACTGATTTCTAGATACTGAACTAGACTTGCATCGCTGGAATAAACCCCACGTGATCTAGATGTATAATTTTTTAATGTATTGATGAATTCTCTTTGCTAACATTTTGTTAATTTTTGCATCCATTTTCTTGGGAGATACTGGTCTATAGCTTTGTTTTCTTTCTTTGTATTATCTTAGTCTGATTTTGGAATTCTTGATAAGATTGGTTTGATATAATAAGTCAGGAAATATTCCTTCTCTTCTATTTTCTGGAAAAAAAAGTTAAAAGAATTTGTATTAATTCTTCTTAAACACTTAATCTAAGCCTGGATATTTCTTTCTTGGGGAAAAATTTTTAACTTCTTTAATAGTTATGGGTCCTATTCAGATCAGATTGGATAAATTGGAATAGTCTGTGCTTGTTGAGAATTGGCTCATTTAATCTAATTGTCTAATTTGCATGTCTAACATTGTTTATGGTATACTTTATTTTCTTCTTTTATGTCTGCAAGGTCTTCAGTGATATCTTGCTTTATTTCTGATATTAGTGATTTAGTCTTACCCAAGATTTGAGATTTTAATTGATCTATTCAAAGAGCCAGCTCTTTATCTCATTGATGTTTCTCTGCGCTTTTCTGCTCTCAGTGTCATTGGCTTCTGTTCTTACCTGTATTATTTCCTTCCTTCTGCTGGCTTTGGATTTATTCGCTCTCCTTTTTCTCATTCTTTGAGTGGCTCTTACAGAATTAATTTGAGACTTTTAATCTTTACTAATGTAGGAATTTAGTGCTACAGATTTCTCTCTCAATGCTGCTTTAGCTCTGTCATGAAAACATTGATATCTCATTTTTATTCAGTTCAATGTAATTAAACACTTTTCTGAGACTTCCTTTTTGGACCCATGGATTATTTAGAAGTGTGTTGTGTAGTTTTCAGTGTTTAGAGATTTCTTTTTCCTTTTTTTTTTTTTTTTTTTT
>SJYF01001663.1:1263478-1296103 GCA_006410515.1 Procapra przewalskii
AATTCTGGAAAATTTTTTGAGTATTTGTTATGATTTTCTATGTATGTAACAATATCATCTGAGAATAAAAAGTTTTACTTCTTCCTTTTCAGTCTGTATTTCTTTTATTATCTTGTTGTATTTACTAGAATCTTCAATAGACTATTAAAGAGAATTGATGAGATTATCCCAGTCTTGAGAAAAGCACTCAGTCTCATATCACTTAATAGGGAACTAATTGAAGGGTTTTGTGTGTTCATTTATTTGTTGCAGATTACCCTGACATGTTAAAGATGTTTCCTTTAATTTCTAGTGTTCTGAGAGATAGATGTTGTATTTTCTCAAATACTTTCTCTAGCTCAAAAAAATACTTGCATTGTTTTTTAATTTTTTTCTCTGTCTATACTGTAAATTGTATTGCCTGATCTTCTAGTGATAAACCAATCTTACATTTCTGAGATAAACTCTGTTTTGTTTTTTTTTTAACTATATTTTCCAAGAGTCAACTCATTCAGGTTTATTGCTTTTACTTAAAATTTCTACTGTTTTATCATTCTCTATCTCATTGATTTCCATTCTTATTTTTATTATTTTCTTTCTACTCCTTACTTTGGGTTTAATTTGCTCTTTTCCCCCCTCATTGTTCTTAAGGTGAAATCTTAGATAATTGATTTTAGGTCTTTCTCTTTTTAAAAACTGTGAGAATATATAGGCATACATTTCTCTCTAAGCATTGATTCAGCTGCATCCCACAAATTTTCTTCTGTTTTACTTTTATTTCATTCCATTAAATTTTTCTAATTTCTTTTATGATTTATTCTTTGACTCTTGGAATATTTATGTTTGTTGCTTAATCTACAAATATTAGGTTTTTCAGATGTCTTTTTGTTACTGATTTATCCTTTAGTTTCATTACACCAGAGCATATATCCATGTGATTGCTGTCCTTTTAAATTTATTTAGTCTTGTCATAGCCCAGCATATCATGTAAGGATATTTCCATGTGTACTTGACAAGAATGTATATTCTGCAATTATTGGATATTGTCTAGGGTCTCTACTGAAGGTCATCAGTTTTCAGTATGTTCTCTCCACTCTGGCTGGTAGAAACTCAAATGCCTCCCAGCTATGTGTGAACTATGGGAATTATTTCATTTAGAGCTCTCCAGCAGCTGTTCTTTGCACAGTCTTATAGAATTTAACTCTGTGCATACACAAATTGGTGTTCATCCAAAGACAGAAAAGGGAACCTTATACAGATTTGGGGAGGATTTTCTCTGCTTAGCTCTCTCCTTTCTGGTATTCTTCCCCACAAATTCCAGTTACCTCTGTCTTCTAGTGTTCTTATCCTAGTCTCTTCAACTTAGCAAGATTTTAGTTTTAGTTTGGGCTTTTTCTGCCTCTTCCAAGTTCTATAAATTAACCCCAAACAGCCAATGCACTCATAAAGCTCATATAATTTTATTCAAACTCAGCAGAAAGCCAGTGCCTTCATAAAGCTCATCCTTATTATTTCCTACTTTCAGTAACTTTTCTGCTTATTGTCCAGTGTCACACTTTTTAGGTGTTTATGGTATAGACATGGGATAATCCTTATGTGTATGCTTTGGACAAAAACTTTAATGCAATGAACAAGCAAGCCATGTAGATACCTATCTACAGGAAAAAGCATTCTTGAAAGAAGGAAGGGTGGGTTGAAACTTCTGAGGCTGACCCGCGTGTGGCTTAGGCTCTGCTATCCTACACCATATTTAGGAGCCCAAGAATCAAAGAGGCTAGCCATTTATCCAATCCCTTTTGCAGGCAGAAAATGGCAACTTCAGCCCACATTCGCAAACAGTATCTGAACTCCTTCTCTTGGGTCTTATTGCCTTCCCCGAAGGCTGTTGTGTTAGTGGAGGAAAGATTTATGGAGTATGACTAACAGGTGGAACTTGTCATCCCAGTAGGTTTTATGAGCTGAAAAATATAAATTGCTTAAAAACGTGCTTAGACAGACTCAGGGTTGGTAGCTCTGTAATGGCTTATGGGCACCAAGGGACTTCCCAGTGAGTGTTTGTTAGTTCTGGTAATGGCACTATGTCAATACATTTTTCCTTCACAGTGCTTCCAGTTGGCTCTCCTGGGTGGAGGCAGAGCACTTCTCCGACTCAGTACAGATGGGAGTCATGAGTGAGGTCTGTGCGGTAACAACAGCTCCAGAACCTGAAAGCCCAGTGTGTTCCAGGTGCTTTACATATCTTATCTGGAGTCGGCCAACAACTCTGTGCAGTAGGCATTATGACACCCGTTTGTAGAGCAGTAAAGGAGAGCTCTGAGGAATAACTTGTCAAGTCCATTCAGTTTGCAAGTGGTAGAATCAGGGCTTAATTTTGCTTACCCTGTTTTTGCTACATTTTGTTCTACTGTTTACTAAACACTAGACAGAAGGATGTTGGGACAGAAGAATACAGCAAGATTATATTTTGAGTCACTTTATCAGGTATAAGACTCTACTTTTTTTCTCTTATTTTTTTTTTCTGTGATTTCTGTGAGAAGGTTAATAAAGAGAAAAATAAATGGCAATCCAAGGAAAGTTGAAGAGAGGGGTTTTTCCCCTCTTCTAAGACTGTGGATTTTTGTTGTTGTTGTTTATTTTGTGGGGGAGAGATTGCAGGTTTAGGATTATGAATCAGGAGGAGCAGAGTCCAGGTTGTATCATGTGGGAGAAGGGTTAGTGTAGACTCTCAGATGTGTGAGATGGTGTCGGTGCCACGATCCAGGAAGAGAGGCCAGATCCCCGCCAAGTCGTGTGTTCACCCACTGCAGAGAGCTTGGGGGACAGAAAGAACCTGCTACGGGACTTCTTCTGCCCCCGGCAGAGAGGAGAAGGACTGTGTGGGTGACTCTCAGCATCCATAGATAATTTGATCACTGGGAAGTCTTTCCCTGTTTCTTCTGAAGCATAGTGTTAGGACTGCTTTCAATGCTTGGGTACAGAGTGAATAAGGAAGAGGACACTGCTTATTCAAGCTACTAGACATTTCTAGGTATACCGTATGTGCAAGCAATGTGAGACATGTCTAGAAGTAATAATACTTTTACAAACTAAATGAAGACATCAAGGTCACTTTTTTTTTCTTTTCCCACTTAGCATTTATGAGAGTAAGGAACTTTCTCTCATTTTATGGCATTTCCTCTCTCCTTTTCTTCCTCCCTCCCTCCACCCCTCCCTCCCTTCCTACTTTTTTTTCTCCTCCTTCCCTCCTCCCTTCCATAATATTTATTGGATTACCTGTTATGTGCCAGGCCATGTCCAAAACATAACTACCTTTCAATGTTCATAGACGTATACTGCAATCTTGACTACATTACAGTACCACCACTGAGTTCAACATCCTTTTCTTCATGATAACAATCCATAGGCTGTGCTAAGTACCTGGAAAGTAACTGAAAAAGATGAGAAGAGGAAACTCACAAGACCAGTGGAAGCAATTCTTTAGCTAGTCTGTGGGCTATGAGCAGTTTGCAGATGGGTCTGGGATCTTTGCCACTATGGCAAAGGAGGGCTGCCATGGTCCTCCATCATTAATAGATAAGATCAACATCAAAATAACAAAAACCTTACACATCAACCAGGGGAAAAGTGGGACAAGTTCTTTGACAATGGGATATTGGTGCAGGCTTATTACTTAATGTTTTTTTTTTTTTTTTAATGTAAGAAAATGCAAAAACTGAGAGGAGAGAATATGCTGCCATCACCTGGTCAATTGGCCAAAGATAATTTAACTCTAGGCTACTGTCATTTAAACCATGGATTTTGATTGTATCTTCTCAACATTATCACTTATTAAAAAAAGATACAAAGTAATTTGCCATAAAATCAAATTAAAAATAAGGTAAAATACAATAACAGGAGAAAGAACCTAGTGAAAAGTGTCCTCAAAAAATATGAAAAAAGTGTCTCTATTTACAAAGTCTGTAGTATTTGCATGCAAAACTTAGTTGTGAGCTTCCTGACAACTTTGGAAAAGAAGGAAACATTAAGCCTGACATAGCTTTGACAGTCTGATGGAAGGATGGCTGCAAACTATTCAGAATCACAGCCCTGAGCTGTGGGAGAATTTTTCACATAACCCTCTATACTGGGGCATCGAACTCTATGATCTTGTGGAAAGATTTATTTGCAAAGATACTCCATGCAACTAGTGATCTCAATACTGGTATGCAATGAAGATACTAGGATTTCTGTATCCATTTCATTTACTACCAAGCTATATTTGATTTTTATTTGAATTAGCTAATTAATTTAATTATTAATATACTGATTGAAATTCAATTGAAGTAAAAATGAATAAATGCATTACTGAGACATTTACTGTAATTCACATAAAATTTATTCATGTTTCAAAGCATGAAGTCAAAACATCTATAAAAATGCTACATCCATTATAGGCTTCCCAGGTGGCACTAGTGACAATGAACCTGCCTGCCAGTGCAGGAGATAGAAGAGATATGGGTTCGAGCTCTGGATTGGAAAGATCTCCTGGAGAAGGGAATGGCAGCCCACTCCAGTATTCTTTCTTGGAGAATCCCATGAACAGAGGAGCCTGGCAGGCTACAGTCCTTAGTGTCACGAAGAGTCAGACATGCCTGAAGCGACTTAGCATGCAGGCATGTAGTGAGAATCAAGCATAGGAGAAGGGATGAAGGAGAGAAGAATTACAGACAGAACAAATGGTGAACAGAATTCAAACATGTGATCCAGAGATATTTCATTGCCCTTAAAAATGTCATTGTTTGGTAGAGTCAAAAAGATTCAAATTTGCATTGCAATTACTAATTGCACCATTATCTTTAAAGAGAAATAGTTTATAATCTTGCTTAGATTAGTATGTGTCCAGATGAAGAAATATCCAATGACCATTGGCATATAATGTCAAACAATTTTTTATGGCCTGAAAAATGTTCACAATACAAGTTTAAGTTAAAAAGAGTCAGAGTTGAAAATTCTATATTCATTATGATCAGACTAAGAGGACCCTGGAAAAGACTGGGAAAAGTAAACCAAATGTTACCATGGAAAGCAAAACGGGGAAAATTGAGCTAAAGAATTTGAGCTAAAAAAAAATTGAGCTGAAAAAGAATTTAAGCCCAAGAATTGCCATCAGGGACTAGGCTAGGACCTTGCCCATGACCCAGAACCATACCTGGGACAAAACATGTTGGCCAGGTTTCTATGGCCTAGAGCAAGAAGCCAAGGCAGTATGGACTGCTGCTTCTCCACTCCTAAGAAGACAAAAAGGAGACTACATCTGGATCATCTTGACACCACTCTAATGGGTGTCAAGCACCATTTGTTCATTATCTCAGGGGTAATGCAGCTTTTTTGCTGTCATTTAAACCGTGGATTTTGATTGCATCTTTTCAACATTACCACTTATTTTTAAAAAAAGATACAAGGTAATTTACAGTAAAATCCAATTAAAAATAAGGTAAAATACAATAAAAGGATAAAGAACCTAGTGAAACTTGACTTGCGTGGGTTGAGTCTGAAGGTGGAAAGCTTATAATACATTTCTGTCCCTGACTTTCTCTGTTCTAAGAATGTAGTGTCCTAGACAAATGAAATTATCTTAACAAAAACATGTTCAGTTAAGTTCTGATCAGTTAGCATGACTATGTAGGCAATGTCATATCCTTGACTCCTACTCAGACAAGTATTACATACACCTGGTCCCAGAAACACCCCCAAGATTGGTTTTATCATCACAGCTCTGGTTAAGACTTGTTTTTCTGACTTTGGCTACAAAAATTCAATCCTGTGGGACATGGTTGAGGATTTAAAACAAGTTTTTAGCTTTTAAGATCACAAGGTCTACATTGTATTCTTCTCTTTTAGCATAAGTGCCCCCCATGGTTCTTGGCACCTATCAGATGTTCAGTGGAATCAGTTATTTCTGTAGTTACCATGAGGGCTCAACAGAGTTCATATGCCATTGCCTGCTCAATTGCTCAACCTAGCTTGTTCAAAACAGAACTTCCACCCCAATGACTTCTTCCTCAAAGTTTCCCTACTTCCATTAAACCAGCAGCTCAAACCTGATCCTAAGAGTCTCTCCTGATCTTGACTCTTCTCTCTTTCATGGCCAGTTTATCAGCAAATTTTGTTGGCTTTGCTTCCAATAGATCCTAAATCTTACCACTTGTCTTTGCAACACCATCATCACTCAAACAGAACATGAACTACTTGTATTAGTTTGCTGGGCTGCCGTAACAAAATACCAGAAATTAGGTGTCTACTGGGTAGCGATAGAAATTTATTTTCTCATAATTATGGAGGGAGGAGCCTGGTAGGCTGCAGTCCATGGGGTCGCTAAGAGTCAGACACAACTGAGTGACTTCACTTTCACTTTTCCCTTTCATGCATTGGAGAAGGAGATGGAAACCCACTCCAGTGTTCTTGCCTGGAGAATCCCAGGGACAGGGGGGCCTGGTGGGCTGCGGTCTGTGGGGTCGCACAGAGTCGGACACGACTGACTCAGCTTAGCGGCAGCAGCACAGCAGCATGGAGGTAGGAAGTCCAAGATCAAATTTTTGATAAGGTTCGTTTCTCCTGAGTCTTGTCTCCTCAGCTTGTAGATAGCTGTCTTCTCCCTGTGTTTCCACATGATCTTCCCTGTGTGTCGGCGTCCTGATCTCTTTGTAGTCAGTTAGGATTAGTCACTTAGTCCTGTCCGACTCTTTGCGACTCCGTGGACCGTAGTCCACCACACTGCTCAGTCCGTGGAATACTAGAGTGGGTGGCCTTTCCCTTCTCCGTGGGAATCTTCCTGACCCTGGATCGAATCCGGGTCTTCTGCACTGCAGGCAGATTCTTTACCATCTGAGCCACCAGGGAAGCCCAATCTCTTCTTATATGGACACCAATCTCATGGAAATAGGTGCCATCCTAATGACCCCTTTTAACTTATTACCTTTGTAAAGATCCTACTTTCAAATACATTCTGAGGTACTGGGGGTTAGGGTTTCAAGATGTGAATTTTGGGAGGATACAATTCTGTCCATTACACAGGTATCCTTGCTTTGATTCTTGTCTCCTACAGTCTGGTTCCCATAGTGAATTAAAGTATTCTTTACGTATCTTGGCATTCCTCCATTCTGAAAATTCTCTGATGGTTTTCTATTGCATCTGTATTTACACCAGGGATTCCCTGGTGGCTCAGATGGTAAAGAATCCACTTGCAATGCGGGAGACCTGGGTTCGATCCCTGGGTCAAGAAGATCCCCTGGGAAAGGAAATGGCACCCCACACCAGTACTCTTGCCTGGAAAATCCCATGGACGGAGGAGCTTGACAGGCTACAGTTCATGTGCTCACAGAGAGTTGGACATGACTGAATGATTTCACTTTCTTTACATTTAAGATTTCTTCCTCAGCCTGTGAGGCCAACCCTAGCCTCTGCAGCCTCATCTGTTGTGACTTTGGTTGCTCAGCCCTTCTGGTTTTGTTTCCCTCCCCCATGCATGCCTAAATCATTCTCACTTCAGTGACTTTGCACCTGCTATTCCTGTTGAGGAAATGCTTCCTCCAGCTGTCCCCCAAGGCTGGCATCTTCTCATCACTCTGGTTCACCCCAGAGTTGCTATCACTTTCCTGGGTGCTCCCCTCTCCTTCCTGCCCAGCCAGTATTGGCCTCAGCATGCAGACCCTACCGAGACCCTATCCTGTTTGATTTCTTTCATAGAATAATCACTTTCTGAAGTTTTCCAATGTTTAAATTTATTTTTTTAAATTGTCTACCTCCCCCACATTAATGTAAATTCTAGTGTAAATTCATAGTTCAGCAAGTAATATTTATTTAATTATCAAAGGGAACCTTCAAAATGTGGACACAGCATACTTCAGTGCCATTTTTCTTTTGCCAGTAAACCAGCATTTCTTTACTGATACTCTTCACAAATGACATCTTTCATTAATTCATGCAACAAGTATTGATCAGATGCAGGATGGTGGAGCAGGGAGAGCAATGGATTCTGCAGTGAGCAGATGGGGAATTTAAATGCTATTTCTACCACTTTGCTGTGTTGCCTTTTGCAAAACGTTTAACCTCTCTAAAACTTTGTGAATCTGTAAAATAAAGACTGAAAATATATTTGTCCTTACTTCAAGATGCACCCAAAATAAGGTGGATTGACAGATATATAGAAGGATGAACAGATGGAGAGTGTGTGATAAAGCAAGCGAGCAACCCCATCAATAGTCCATGGATTCTCCAGGCCAGAATACTGGAGTGGGTAGCCTTTCCCTTCTCCAGGGGATCCTCCCAACCCAGCGATCGAACCCAGGTCTCTTGCATTGCAGGTGGATTCTTTACCAACTGAGCCACAGGGAAGTCCATAAGCAAGTATCACCAAATGTTAATTGTAGAATCTGGATAGTGAGTCTATGGGTATTCATGATAAAATTCTCTCAACTTTTGTGCGTGTTTGGAATTTTTCATAATAGTATATGGGGGCGGGGAAGCAAATCAAACAGCAGCCTTGCAGGTTTGTTTTCAGGATTAAAAGATATGGTGTTTATAAGGTACATAGGGGTGGTTGGAGTGCCACCAGTTCAGTTCAGTTCAGTTGCTCAGTTGTGTCTGACTCTTTGCAACCCCATGAATCACAGCACGCCAGGCCTCCCTGTCCATCACCAACTCCCGGAGTTCACTCAGACTCACTCCATCGAGTCCGTGATGCCATCCAGCCATCTCATCCTCTGTCGTCCCCTTCTCCTCCTGCCCCCAATCCCTCCCAGCATCAGAGTCTTTTCCAATAGGATTCAGTAAATGCAAACTGCTGTTATCCTTTTCCTCAAATATGCTAAATAATATGTGAGGAGCCAAGAGGAATAAGACCCCATTTCCTCTCCTACTGGGGGAAGCAGGTGCAAATACTCCCAGCCAGGGAGTAAAAACCACTAGCCTGCTAAAAGGGAGTAAAAACCTTTAGCCTGCTAAAACCACTGCACAGGCTAAAGGCTGAAGAATCACAGGAGAGGGAAGGACTGAGCTTTCTCCTGTTGGGAGAAGTAAAGGTACGAAGAGACTTTGAGGTGTGCCTTGAAGGATGAGGAGCTATCCGCAAGGGGCAAGAAAGGCACTGGGCTTTGTTTAGCCGTCAAGTTAAATGATATCCCTTCCCAGCCTGCAGTAGATTAGAACTCTCCTTTCCACAAACATTTCTTTGAGTTTTCAGCCACATCTTTCCAATGTGGATGTCAGATATTCCATTTCATCTCCTGCTATAGTTAAACTTGGAGCCCTACCTTGGGATGCAATGGAATTTAAACTTGCAGAGTGGACACTTGAGTGATCAGAGAACTTATCTCTACTTCTGAGTTGTGTCTTGGAAAAAAGCTTGTTTTTTAAAACATTATTTTTGACTCTGCCAGGTCTTCATTGCTGTGACGGGCTTTCTCTAGTTGCTATGTATAGGCTTCTCGTAGATGGAGGCTTCTCTTGTGGCAAAGCACAGGCTCTGGGGTGTGCAGGCTCCCTAACTGTGGTGCATTAGTTGCCCTGTGTCATGTGGGATCTTCCCAGGCCAAGGATCGGACCTGTGTCCCCTGACAAGTGGATTCTTAACCACTGGACCACCAGGGAAGTGCAAAGACTTGCATTTATTAGGATTAGGTACTTCAGCATACAGTCACCTAGGAAGATTTCATGATGGTCAAACTTTCTGGAAGACCTATGTGGGAAGCAACAGGGAGGAGAATGGGGTGGGTAGATTTACCATACCCCTTTGCCCTCTAAATAAGGGTGATCTGATGTGATCAAATCAACAGAATCGATCATGGATGAGTGTTTTCCTCCCAGGTACTTGCAAATAAATTGAATATATTCATTCCTTAAAACTGATGTTATTTCTTCCTGGAAAACCCAGGCCAAAGAAATGTCTAAATGCAGCGTAAAATTCAAAGCAGCCAACTGTCAGGCAGAGAAGACGTGAATAAAATCTTTCCAGGTCACATAGCTGTAGCTACGTTCCAGGCATTCCCTCGTTCCCTCGGCAGACTTGCACAATCTTCTGTTCTGAGTCAGGCCTTGTGCCAGAACTTGAGAATGTGAAGGTGACTTTGTGGGCGTTCAAAATAGGCCTCCCCAAGAAGTGCTACTTTGACATGTGGCCACTGAGACCCTTTGGACTCAAGAGAAGCTACTTCCCCTCCCCTAACTACCTAGAAGAATTTACATTGGAGATTTTCCCCAGAAAAAGAGTTCTTTTCAAAGATAAATTTGATCTAAGTTGCTGTCTGTAGGGCAGGACAAACACTTAATTGCCAAACATCCTCTCTTAGTCTCCTTCTTGCTGTGCTGTGACTGTCCCTCCTGTCCTCGAGAGCCCCAAGTTCCTGTTCCATTCCCGAGCTCAGGATAGCATTTTTACATGGTTTTACTTTTCTCTGAACCTCTCACACATGTGAGATTCTTGTACCCAAGAAATTAAATTCCATTTTCTCCTGTTAATCTGTCTCATGTCAACGTAATTCTTAGACCAGCCAGAAGAGCCTACAAGAGTGAAAAAAATTCTTTTCCATCCTAACAACTTAGACACGTGCCAGTTCCCCAGGAGCCCACAGGCTAGTGGGGTGGACCAATCCATGTGGACAGATATTGGCTATGTGATGATGGCCAACAGAGGTGGATGAACAGAGGTTTGGGATGCCAAAACATACAAAGGGGTGGGACAGAATGAAATTGTGTTGGATATATATAAAAGCTATAAATTCATCCTTATGAGTCAAAACCAGAATATCTTCGCTTTGTTCTTTCCCTTTCAAAATCATCAACAGGAAAGGCTTTGTGCCTGTTTTCAAGCAGACCAGGTCAAACATTCCAAACAGAGCTTTAAGACCTAAGCGACTTTAGAAGAGATTTCGTCAAGGTTGTGCTGATAAAAGAAGGGAAGGGAGAAGCAGTGAATATGGAGCATTCATCCTGGGCCAGCTCTTAACAGAAAGCATTTCATATAATCCTCACAACAACAGCAGGACATATCACAGGAGGAAATGACGTTCAGGGAGCTTGGGTGCTCCTCTCAAGCACATGGACCTGAGCTGGGATGCTAACACTAATCTTCCCATCCCCAAAGCCCCTGCTCCTTCTGCCAGACCCTCACCTCCAATTTTAGACAGAATTCTTTTTTTTTTTTTTTTTTTTTAAGGAACGGCGTTATCGTCTTTCCAGAGGCAAAGCTGTCTTGTGAGGTTGCTTCAGAGGTCAGGATAAAGGTCATTGCCCTTGACTATGAGCCACAGTAACCTCTGGAAACTGAGGGGAGGAGGTACAGGTATAATTGAATGGTTGTATCTTTAGGCAAAAGCTCCTCCAAGCTAGGGTTTCCCAGGTGATACTAGTGGTGAAGAACACCCTTGTCAATGCAGGATACATAAGAGACACAAGTTCAACGCCTGGGATGGGAAGATCCCCTAGTGGAGGGCATGGCAACCCACTCCAATATCCCTGCCTGGAGAATCCCATGGACAGAAGAGCCTAGTGGGCAACAGTCCATAGAGTTGTAAAGAGTCAGACACGACTCCAGCAACTTAGCATGCATGCCTCCAAACAAGGCTGGGATTTAGAGCTCTGTTGTATCATTTTATAGTCTCTTTAGTATTTCTCTTTGGGTTTCCCCTGTGGCTCAGACAGTAAAGAATCTGCCTGCAATGTGGGAGACCTGGGTTCGATCTCTGCATTGGGAAGATCTCCTGGAGAAGGGACTGGCTACCCGCTCCAGTATTCTGGCTGGGAGAATCCCATGGACCATATAGTCCATGGGGTTGCAAAGAGTCAGACCCAACTGAGTGACTTTCACTTCACTTCACTTAGCATTTCTCTGAAGAGGTTCAGGGAAGTAGACAACTAAAGAATCCCTGGATCAGCTGGGATGTAGTTGATGTTAATTGGGGTGCTTAGGCATGAAGGGAGGGTAATGTTGATATGGGAAGGTACTGTGGACAAGAACCGAAGCAGGAGTGCTCAAATCTTGTTCTGTCAGTCACCCTCCACCCCTGGAAAAGTACCTAAGGAAGCTTCACACTAAGCTAAGAGAAAAGCTAGAATTAAACCACCGCTTTGTTAACATCTGACTAAGTACGTGAACAGCTTTCTGGGAAAGCTTTCTCCAGACCAGCTCCTTTTCTTCAGATCTGACTGAGGGACCAGAATGTCCATATGGGCTTGCTAGGAAAGAGAGAGTTCCCCAGACCCATGGGAGGTCTACTTCTCTGAGTGGGAGAGAAGAGATTGACCTTCCCTGAATAACTAGACCCATTAGGAGATGTGAGAGCATGAAGAGGAAACATTTAAGATATACCTATGATTTTCCAGTAGTCATGAATGGTTGTGAGGGTTGGACTATAAAGAAAGCTGAGCGCCGAAGAACTGAGTCTTTTGAACTGTGGTGTTGGAGAAGACTCCTGAGAATCCCTTGGACTGCAGGGAGATCCAACCAGTCCATCCTAAAGGAGATCAGTCCTGAATATTCATTGGAAGGACTGATGCTGAAGCTGAAACTCCAATACTTTGGCCACCTGATGCAAAGAACTGACTCATTGGAAAAGACCCTGATGCTGGGAAAGATTGAAGGCAGGAGGAGAAGGGGACAACAGAAAATGAGATGGCTGGATGGCATCACTGACTCAATGAACATGAGTTTGAGTAAACTCTGGGAGTTGGTGATGGACAGGGAGGCCTGGCATGCTGCAGTCCATGGAGTCACAAAGAGCTGGACATGACTGAGCGACTGAACTGACTGAACTGATCCACATGTAAAATGAGGCCAGACTTCATCTCACACTCTGCCCAAGAGCTGGCCAATCATCCTCCCCTGCCAGGGAGCTATGAAGCTGAATGTGGAGTCCTCCCTGCCATGGTGTGAGGGTGAGAAAGACTGGTCTTCATCTACACAAGTTTCTCCTTTCTGGGCAGCTCACCCACCCCCATCCATAATGTCTCAGAGCTCTGCTGGGCAGCTGTATTGGTCTGATATGAACATGTAACTCTGGCCACGGTGACTTGTATGCACCAGCCAGAGTTCCTGTCCTACAAACATGCAGTTCGTGTTGGTGGGCAGTCATTCTTGCTGTATGGCTAGGCTTATAGTAGGTGAACTCTGGGATTCTAGGTGGCACCTTCTAAATACCCCAAGGACCAACCTGCAAAGAGAATATATATATATATATATATATATTTGTTTTTCCCCAGAAGAGAGAAATGAAGCAAATGCAGAAAGAAGGAGGCACAAGGATTCAGGGAGTGTCCTGGTGGCTTTTTCTCCCCTCTTCTAGATCTTTCTGAGACTCCTGCCCTACCTCTGTCCTGGGGCTCATGAGACACATCTGTTTCCTGCTAACACACTTCTTTCTGCTTAAGCTAAAGAATTCTGTTCCTTGAAACTAAACAATTATGTTCTAATACAGTTAGTAAATAGGTTTAAAGAAAAAGATTACTTCATGCCATGCAACTGCATGGTGCTTCTTCTCTAATACTATTTTGTATACTCTGGGGAAGCCTTGTGCTCTTTAAAACTGGTCCCCTGAATGTGACAGTACTGCCTTCAGCGGCAATCTCACTCCTAGGTATTGATCCTGAAAGTGAACGTGAAAGTTGCTCAGTTGTGTCCAACAACCCTGTGGACTATAGTCGTTGGAATTCTCCAGATCAGAATACTGGAGTGGGTAGCCTCTCTCTTTTCCAGGGATCTTCCCAACCTAGGTCTCCCGCATTGCAGATGGATTCTTTACCTGCTGAGCCACCAGGGAAGCCCTGTTGTTTATCCTAGAGAAATGAAATTTTATCCTTACACAAGAACCTGTGCACAACTGTGTTCATAACTGCCAAACACTGGAAGCAACACGAATGTCTTTCCCTGGGTGAATGGATAGATAAACTGCAGCACTCCCACAGAAGGAAGGGCTGCTCAGCAATAAAAGGAACAGGTTATTGGTATGTGACCCACCTGGGGCGCTTCTCAACAGTATGACGTAGCAGGGAGGAATTCATCTTCAAAAGGTCACACTCTACGTGGTTCCACGTAGGTGACCTTCTCGAAAAAGACATAGACCTCAGTGACGGAGGACAGCTCAGTGGTCTAGGGAGCAGGAGTCGGGGGAAGGTGTGGCAATGAAGGAGCACAGCGGGGGAGTGTCCCTGGCTGACGGGTGGACTGTTCTATATTGATGGTGGCGGTGATTGCACAGATGTATGCATGCGTTTAACAGTTGCAGAGATGCACACGAATGTTGACTTTATAGCATGATCATTGAAAAATAAAATTTAGAAATATAACAGGGCTGCAACCAACTCTGTTTGGTGTACTTTTAGTTTTCTCCTTTGCTGCTTTGACTTGGTGACATCAGTGACCAACATGGTGAGAAAACTCAGGTGTTAAATTATGAGCATTTTGCTTTGTCCCCTCTTTTACCAATGGCAGAGACACCAATTGAAGATGCTGGAACATGTCTTGTGAGAGAACAGATGCAGCTGATGAGATGGGGTGTGAGAGTTGCTGTGGAGTGGGGCCTCGGCCTCACTGTGGACAGAAACTCGGACTCTCCAGCCAGTGCCTGTACGCTCTTGGAAGAAGCTCGTTAACACCTCCATAGGGTCACGCTGCTTCCCTCCATCTTGGCCTCTAACCCTCCCTCCCGTTCCTCCTGGAAAAGATCTGGTGTCATCTCCCTTCACAGCAGTGGTTTCAATCTCCACTGTGCACTGGAATCACCTGGGAAGCTTGATAAACTCCTCGTGCCCAGACCAGACTCTGGACCCATGAACTTGAACTCTGTGGGGAAGAGGTCAGGCAACAGTAATCTAAAATCTCCCTGGTGGATTGCAATGGGCAGCCAGGACTGAGAGGCACTCACTGCACTGTTTGTTCGTTTCCCTACACCAGGCGGTAGGGCAGTGCTGGCTCCTGATGGTGTGCATCTGATTGGATCTGGAGGATTCCCTTCCTTTGGGGGCTTCTGGCTCTCCCTTGCTTCCTTTGTGGCCAACCTGTGAACACTGTCGCCATCATTCTCCCTCTCTGCTCAGCCCCTTGGGATGGATCCCTGGAGGGACAGTCGACCCAGCTTGTAGCCTCACGAGGAGGCAGTCTGGGACTCTGGCAGGGAGGGCATGAGTTTGGAGGAGCTGGGACCTGTCTCAGCTGCAGCTTGAGTTTGGAGCACCGATCCCCGCTTGTGGACAGGGTGCGCTCGGTCTGACCTCCCACAGTGCCGTGTTCACCCTCGTGTCACAGCACTGACCACACCCCATGCTGCCTGCCTGTGTCTGCCCCACATGTGTGTGGGGGGCATCACTCCAAGCCTTGAGAAGGACCATGTGATTGGTCCTGTTCCCCCAAGTCTAGCACATTTAGAAACAAAATCTCGGCACTGGGCCTAATCCTCACCAGCCTCTGTCCAGGGCCTGGGACCCTGCTTCCCATGCCCCTCGCTCCCAGCTCGTGTGGGACCAGTGGCCACAAGCTTCAGCTGACAGCTTCAGCTCCTCCTCGTCCTGACTCCTGCTGGCCTTGAATTCTGCCTATCAGGCTAAGGTCGCTCATTCCTTCCTTGGTGGTCTGGCTCTCCATTGCTTTCTCCCCTCCTCCTCCTCTTCTTCCTGTTCCCTGTACTCCAGACCCTGGGGACCCAGAAAGACTGGCAGCTGAACTAATTTCTCGGGTGTGATTTAGCTCACTGTAAGAACCGGGTCCTTCCCTCCCTTCTCACCACATCTCCTGCCCTCCGTATCCAGAGCTCACTGTCTGGTGCGGGTAAATGAATAAATTACAATGCAGCATGAAGAGTGTCCTAAAAGAGGGCTGCAGAAAAAGCCTTAGGAGATAACAGATGGGATGTTTGCCTCCATAGATGTGTGTGTGGGAAGGACCTCGCATAGGATGTATTCAGGCAGGGTTTTGCAGGATGAAGAGGAGTTCACCAGGAGACAAGGAGGAAAGGGCATGCCAGGAACACGTCACAGAGGAGGCGGCAGCATGCCTACAGAGGCAGCACAATTTGTCCTTGTGTTTTTTCTCTGTGGGCTCTCATTCAACTCCTCTCTGCCCTCAGACTTTGTGGGGGAAAAACTACTCTACTGAGATAAATGATTTAAAATGAATTTTTTTTTTTTTTTTTTTTTTACTTCTCTTCTGAGGAGTCAGTGGCCAAACAATTGCAGTGTAGGCAGAAGGCTTTGCTTAAACCAGCATCCGATGAACTTTCGGTAAGGAATATTTGAGGAAACTATAATCCACAGATTTTCCAAGTTAACCTTTTCTTTGTCGTTTTTAACTCAAAGACATCTGTCCTAAAAAGAAACCCTCATTGGCTTAGGAACTGGCTTTCACAGTCCTGTGGGGGTTGAGGTGTGCAGCAACAGCCCCCACCAATTGTTCTTTTATAAGATAACAGCAGCAGCCTCAGCCACAGCGGCAGAACCAAGAAACGAGAATCAACATTTTCCCCAGAGACAAAGAATAAACTTGGGGCTTGGGGTCGAATGGACAGAACTTAGTGGTATAATGGAAAAGGTGACCTTCAGGCTCGTACGATGGGATTTGGTGGGGTGTGCAGCCAGTTGCTGGATTGGAGAACCCCTTTTCTAGACCACACTTATGGGAAGCTGGAGAGGGGGCTGGGAGGCAGGCTGAACCCGAGGACTTCTAAACAGTAAGCAGCAGGAGCCGTGATGGTTTCTTGTAGCAAGAATCTTCTGAGCTGGGAGCTGCTGTTGGGAGATGAGTTGGCTGCAAATAGTATCGACAGTTATATAGCTACATTGGAATGATAACAAATTTTGACATGAGATACCAAGGATTCACTGAAGAAGGGAACTGATGCTGAAGCTGAAGTTCCAATATTTGGGGCACCTGATGCAAGGTGCCAGCTCACTGGAAAAGACCCTGATGCTGGGAAAGATTGAGGGCAGGAGGAGAAGGGGGTTACAGAGGGTGAGATGGTTGGATGGCATCACCTACTCAACGGACATGAGTTTGAGCAGACTCCAGGAGATAGTGAAGGACAGGGAAGCCGCAGTGCATGGGGTTGCAAAGAGTCGGACATAACTTAGCAACTGAACAACAACCAAAAATTAGCTCATTGACTTACACCAAATCAATGTAAGTCACCAAAGGCTTACACCCAAGGGACTGTATGGGAAAGCTCTGGGTGAGTTCCGTGTTGGCAGCTGGGTTGCAGGGAGAATGTGTTCCCAGCCTGTGTTCTTTTCATACCTGGCTCCATCCCATGCTACAAGGGGTACAATCCCCTGGACACATACCAACGTTGTGTCTAAGGTGTGTTTACACATCTCCCACATGGCCATTTGTAGATACTCGTGGGGTCAGAGGTGTGGATACACAGTGCGGATTGCTCTTGGAAGCATGGCACCAAGGAAGAGGCCCAGGCTGCCAGAAGCACACTGGGCTGTTTGGGCAGGAATTCCAGATCATGGTTTCAGAGCTCAAGGTGGGGAGGAGGGGTGGGCAAGGGGGACCGTGGACTCATGCACCCATGTGGAGTGCTGCAGAGGAGAGCCATACTGGGCACAGTAGAGGCCCACCTTGTCTGGGCTTAAGCTAATAAGGCTTAGAATTACACTAACCAATATGGTAATGTGGACCACATGTGGCTGTGTATGTTTAAGTTAATTAAAATTAAATAACATTTATATTTAGTTCGTTAGTTGCATTGGCCACATTTCAAGAGCTCCATATGGCTCCTGGCTATCACACTGAACATCACAGATACGAGTCCTTTCCTTTATCACAGGAAGTTCTCCTGGACGGCGCTGGTCTGGGGGCTGAGAGAAGCAGAGTGACTTGTCCAGAGTCATGTAATAGATGGGTCTGGGGCTGAAATTTGGAAGAAAGGCTGTCTGATTCTGAATCCTCTGTTCACTTTCCTTTCCTGACCTTGAAAAAACTAACTTTAACTCTCCCAGCCTGTTCTTTTGTCTGTAAAACAAAAATAAATCCCTCAGATGGTGGGGGTGAGGATTAAATGAATGCCCACCACAGAGCAGATAGTTGGTTCTCAGTAAATTTGATTTCCTTCTCTAGTCTCAGCAGGGGCTGGAGAAAGAAGCAGTGGAAGGATTAAGAAGCTCTTTCTACTTCAGATTCTCAAAATAAGAGAAAAATGGTTTGAGAATGGATGAAAGACATTCCCTGATAAACACTTCAATGATTACACACCTACATTGCAAAGACAACTAATTTTAATGTGAGATACCAAGGATTAGCTAATTAAGCTCCAAAGTCAGAATAAGTCAGAATCTTTGTTTGAAAGATAAAAATAATTTCCCATGCAACTGGGCCTTTTTTTTTAAAGGTGTGGGAAACATATTCATTCTCTGATTATTAATAACTGCGAGTCAGGGAAGAATCCATTAGATGTTAAAACTCCACATTTAATAGCTTCTGAGAATGTATTACCTTGGAGTGCAAAGTTATGTACCATTGACTTCCTGTAAAGATGTTAGTCAGACCCTTTGCCCTCCTACTCTGTGACCTTGAGGTCCTCTCCTCTCTCTGGGCTCATGGTTCCCTCTGGAAAGAGAAGGATGGATGAAAGGATTTTACAGCCGTTTCACCTCTGATGATGCAGAATTCTTTCATAAAGAACAATCTTAAAATACAATTATTTTAAAAATTAGAAGTAGCTGGCTTTGTTGTTCATACATCTCCAGAGACTAGATATGTTTACGAAGGGGAAGACTTTTGTGTCATTTACTTGTAAAAGTGGGAGCTGGAAGCTTTTTTCTTTTTGGCTACATCATTGATGGAGGCAAACAAATCAGCCATGCAATAAAATTTGTTCTTCTAGATGAAAAGGAATATATGAATCCTTCCCTGAGGAAAGTTTTCCAATACCCACAATGCTGCAGATATTCATTCATCATTCATCCACAAATTCCAAAAATATTTGTGTTTAGCTCTGATAATGTGGACCAGGCAGTGTTCTAGGCACTGGGGAGGCAACAATGAGCAAAGTAGACAGAGGTCTTTCTCACAGAACTTACGTTCTAGTTGGGAGACAGATCAACAAAAAGAAAAGAATCAAAGGTGTGTCAAGTGTGCAATGTGTCAGGTGACGATAAAACACCCTAACAAAGCAAAGATCAGTTCAGTTCAGTTCAGTCGCTCAGTCGTGTCCGACTCTTTGCGACCCCATGAATTGCAGCACGCCAGGCATCCCTGTCCATCACCAACTCCTGGAGTTCACTCAGACTCACATCCATCAAGTCAGTGATGCCATCCAGCCATCTCATCTTCTGTCGTCCCCTTCTCCTCCTGCCCCCAATCCCTCCCAGCATCAGAGTCTTTTCCAATGACAACTCTTCACATGAGGTGGCCGAAGTATTGGAGTTTCAGTTTCAGCATCAGTTCTTCCAATGAGTATTCAGGACTGATCTCCTTTAGAATGGACTGGTTGGATCTCCTCGCAGTCCAAGAGACTCTCAAGAGTCTTCTCCAACACCACAGTCCAAAAGTATCAATTCTTTGGTGCTCAGCTTTCTTCACAGTCCAACTCTCACATCCATACATGACCACTGGAAAAACCATAGCCTTGACTAGATGGACCTTTGTTGGTAAAGTAATGTCTCTGCTTTTTAATATGCTATCTAGGTTGGTCATAACTTTCCTTCCAAGGAGTAAGCGTCTTTTAATTTCATGGCTGCAATCACCATCTGTAGTGATCTTGGAGGCCAAAAAAATAAAGTCTGACACCATTTCCACTGTTTCCCCATCTATTTCCCACGAAGTGATGGAACCAGATGCCATGATCTTAGTTCTCTGAATGTTGAGCTTTAAGCCAACTTTTCCACTCTCTTTCACTTTCATCAAGAGGCTTTTTAGTTCCTCTTCACTTTCTGCCATAAGGGTGGTGTCATCTACATATCTGAGGTTATTGATATTTCTCCCAGCAATCTTGATTCCAACTGTGCTTTTGTGTGCAAATAAAGTATGCTATGGCCAGGGAAGGCTTCCTTAAGGAGGTGACTTGAGTAGATTCTTGCATGAAGTAAGGATGTGAGTCTGGAGCAAGAATGTTCCAGACAGGGGGGGACAGCAAAAGCAAAATCTTGAGATGGAAGAAGGCTTCACAGTTCTGAAGAACAGAAAGGCTGATATGGCACAAGCTGGGGGTGCAGCTGAGGAGGTAGAGCAGGGAGAGTTGGAGGCAGGAGAGGCCAGAGTGATGATGGGGGGCTGGATCTGAGATCAGTCAGCTAACTCTAGCCCATGAGCCAAATCCAGCCTGATGGATTCAGAAAACTAAGTTTTTAAATAAAGTTTTATTGACACACAGCCATCCCTGTTCATTTATTCTTGTCTGTGGCCGCATTCACACTGCAGTGGAATGTAAGTAGCTGTTCCAGAGACTGTATGACTCACAAAGCCTAGACTATTTGCTATCAAACCTTTCACAAGAGAACATTTTCTGTCTCCAGGTTTATATGATCATTTCACCTTATTTTCAACCTTACTGTGTCAAGATAACATCTCATAAAACAGAATATAGCTGGTTCTTTTTTCTTATATGATGTCTTCTATCTCTCTGTATTTTAGATGACCTATATTTGAATCTATTTCTATCACATTATACTTACCATTTGATCTATCCTCCTCTCTCTCTGCTTATCTTTTCTTCTGGATTACTTTGTTCCTTTGTATAGAGGCATTTTTCCTCACTTGCAGTTTGTGGATTTATTTATAAAAAGAGTGTGCAAATAAAATAACACTGCTGAGAAATGTCTTGATTAGGTTCTGGGTTAGAAATTTTATATTCCACTAAGACAAAGCATATTCAAAAGCAGAGACATTACTTTGCCAACAAAGGTCCGTCTAGTCAAGGTTATGGTTTTTCCAGTGGTCTTGTATGGATGTGAGAGTTGGACTGTGAAGAAGGCTGAGCGCCGAAGAATTGATACTTTTGAACTGTGGTGTTGGAGAAGACTCTTGAGAGTCCCTTGGACTGGAAGGAGATCCAACCAGTCCACTCTGCAGGAGATCAGTCCTGGGTGTTCACTGGGACAACTGATGCCAAAGCTGAAACTCCAGTACTTTGGCCACCTCATGCAAAGAGCTGACTCATTGGAAAAGACCCTGATGCTGGTAGGGATTGGGGGCGGGAGGAGAAGGGGATGACAGAGGATGAGATGGCTGGATGGCCTCACCGACTTGATGGACGTGAGTCTGAGTGAACTCCGGGAGTTGGTGATGGACAGGGAGGCCTGGCATGCTGCAATTCATGGGGTCACAAAGAGTCAGACATGACTGAGTTCTGAATGGAACTGAACTGAACTGAAGACAAAGCATGACAATTGATTGAACGGTTAAGATAAGCAGCATCATTGAACTCCTAATCTGAGAACTGGCTTTGCAAGCTAAAGAATGCGTAGAAAGCCAACAAATGCAGAGCAAGACAAAACTAAGTAATATAATAACTGAAGGCTTGGTTATATACTGAAATATCTGAAATGATAGCCTCCATACTTTTTCCAAATTTTGGGGGGGTAAAAGACACAAACATGCAATTAACCATCTTCATCATTTTTAAGTGGGCAACTCAGTGGCATGAAATACATTTACAATGTGTCACAGTTACCATCATCCCTCCCGTAACTCTTCATCTTTTAAAACTGCAACTCTGTCCACATTAAACAAACAACCCCCCAGCCCCTGGCAACCCCATTGTACTTTCTGAGTATTGACATTTTTAAGATTTCTTTTTCGTTTTCAAATCAAATGTAAATACGATCTGAGTATTGTAGTGAATTGATTTTGCAATTTTTTTCCTAGTTGAGTCATGTAATATATTTCAGTAAAAAAAAGTTTTACCCTTGACATGCTATTATTCTGTGGATTACTTTTTCTATACAATTCTCACCACTTCAAGCCTGAACTAAGTGTCGTCACAGATGTTTACTTGCACCGGATTGTCTGTAGATCCATCTCTGGGAACGTCTGGCCTCTTCCCTTCTGGACGGTCCGCTATGCCCTGCCCACCGCTTGCCCCTACGTCTCCCTTCTCCATCTCCCTGAGGACTTTGTCCTGGTCCTTCTGTTTCCTGCACCCTGCCTTCCCCTGTCTTGGTTTGTCACCTCCTTTTTTTTTTTTTTTTTGAAACAGCATGCTCTCAAGCTGCTTCCTGAGAACAGGTGCACGGGTGTGCTGAGACCTTGCATTTCTGAAAATATTCTTGATCTCTATTCATACTCAATTAGCAATTTAGCTGGCTCTAGAATTCTCCACCAGAATTTATTTTTCTTCAGAATTTTGAAGATATTCATGATTGTTTTCCAGTTTGCACTTGAACAATCCAGAGCAAGTCTTATGCCTGATCTCTTATATGTGACAGTTTTCTTGCTGGAAGCTTGAGAGATATTTTTTCCCACTGAAGTTCTGAAATTTCACGATTATGTACTCTGGCATTGTTCTATTTTTATCCACTGTGTGGGGCCCTGGATGGTGAGTTCTCTCTACCCGAACTCTCCTCTCTGTTTAGGGAAGTTTCTTGAATTACCCTGATGAACCTTTTCTCCTTTCTATTCTCCCTCTCTCTTTCTTGCCTTTTTTACTTCTGAAGAATTGTTTGAACATTGGACTTCCTGGACCCCTTTTTAAAAAATCTCCCCTTCTTTGTTTTCTTACTTATTTTGAAGGGGGAAGGGTGCGGACTTTCTCAGCTCTTCCAACCCTGCTATTGAGTTTTTAATTTCAACTCTTCCCAAGATTTTTTTGTTTCTTTTTATAGTATCTGATTTCCATATCTTTTCATGTGTTTCTGAGGATATTAATGATAGCAAACGGGCGCGGAGTTCTTCATCAACAAGGTCATTTGGATGCTTGGAAAGCAAAATAACTGCTGTGGTGGGTGGGTAAAGAGGAGGGCCAGTGAGGAGGGAGCCCGGTGGGAGGGAGTGGCGAGAAAGAAAAAGGGAGAAAGATGAAACTGACAGAGTGATGGATTATGGAGATCGCGGTGACTAAAGAGTTTTAAAGGAAACCTTGCTTAGTTTTGTGCCATGCAGTTTCCCCTTTGCATGCTCCCTAAGAGATCTTAGAAGACAGACCTGCCTTCTTTTTTCAAGGCTTTCGTAACTGTACTTGTATTTCCTTTGACAGTGACCCAAAGCCAAGGGTACCTTTAGGCTAACCCATTTTAATTTGGATTACTATGGATTTCTTAGGGGATCTGATTTCACCTGGGACCTCAGCTGGAAAGTTACTCTTCTCCAGGGAGGGTGTGGATTATAACCATCCTTGTCTGGCTCCCAGGTGTTTTGCAAATTGGACAGAGAACTCCATGTCTAGCAAGTAGAGTCACCATTTCTAGACCATCACTAAATAGGTCTCCCTAAGGACGGACTCAACATGGTTGTACTTAGAGGAGTTCTGAGCATGGGCAATAGCAGGGGAAACTGAGGAACAAGGAAAGCAGAGCCTCAGAATAGACGGGTCATTTACATGCAGATGCAGCTTTGCAGCAAAACCAGGAATCCCAGAAGAAAACAAGACGCACACTGGACTGCAGCAAATCTGAGCAGAAACCGTCTCCTTGCCTTATCTGCCTAGATTTCATCAACCGCTTAGTAAGAAGAAAATGGAAATTAATACTAGGACTCTGTTGTGAAGGATTAGTAGTTACTATTTATGATAGATGGGAATCCAAGCATGACCTCTTTCTTAGAAAGCTTGCACAGATGGCTGGCCGCTGGTCAAGAAAGAAATCAGAAATTCTGGAGCCTGGGTCACTTGCTCATGTTGGCTACACGCTGATACTGTTTCCACTCAGCGCAGAGCCTGCTTTTCACTAGTCTGTTGCCTTCGTGAGATCTCCTGCTACAGAGCTCCCAGACAAAATGTGTGCATAGTATGGTCCTATTTTTGAAACTTTTTTTTCTATATACACCCAAGTAATTTGGCTAGAAAACAGATAAGATGGTACAATGTAAAAATATGCGCAGTATTATTTTGATCATCAAGGCTACCCACAGTTTAAAATTTTTCTTTGTGTGTGTGTGTGTGTGTTGTGAAAGTGTAGTTGTTTAATGCAGTCACTAAGCCAGGGTGACTAACACTCAGAAGACATGAACTTCCCAATGGGTTTCAGTTAAAATTTTTCTTTTAGCATGTCTACATTAAAAAAAAAATTTAGTGTGAAGTCGATTACTTATATAATAAGATTTAAAGTTAGTATTTCAATAATTATAATGACTGGGTCACATCAGCTGACATTTGTGGCTGCTCCTCCAGCATCAAGCACCTTGCTGGGAACCTCGTAGGCGCTGTCCCACTTCCTTCTCAGGGCATCCAATGAAGTAGCAGCTCTCCTTAGGCTCTGCTCACAGGGAAGGAGACCCCAGCTGGGAAGTCACGTGCCTCAGCTCACGCAGCTAGTAGAGGCAGAATTGGGTTTTCTGACTTCAAACTCAACATTTTGTTAATTTTTTTTGTTTGTTTATTTTTGTCCCCTTGAAATGTTTCCTAAGGAAACACTATGTAATGGAAGATGTTTAATGCAACATTTTCCCCCCAAAGATGTTGCCTCTCCTCAAATGACAACTTTATAAGCAGTGTGTCTGCCCCTGGCTCAGCGTGGAAGGAATTTACATGTGTAAAATGATCCTTTTAGGCTGGACAGATTATAAAGCCTATATTTTGTTTCCTTTTGATTTCCCCTGTGTTCTTTGAGGTGACAGATGTTTTAGACCTCGAGTAAGAAATGCAATTAAAAACAAACAAACAAGCAAGCACCATGTCTCTGAAAAGCCAGTGTTTTCTCAGCATATCGGTAAGGTGCAAAACCCCTAGCATTTTAAAATGAAATATGACAGACACTATTCTGGCAGCCTTGGGAGCTCAAAGCCGCAATCTCTGGTTTTTTGAAAAGTAAGCCAGGAAAATGTTATTCGGACCTTTGGCTCTCTGATGCGGTTATCTTTCCTGCATCCCCAGAACTGCGGATGCTGTTATCACGGCTGTCCAAGCCTCCAGGGTCATGCCTTCCCTGTGTGTGCAGCAGGCCGAGCCCAGCTTTGTCCCCTATTTTCCACAGTGTCTTCATTTCTGCCTGGACCATGATCACTTCTGAGCCTCAGGTGTAGAACTTAGAATGGTTTTGGAACCATTTTCTCAGACCATTTAAGTTATTTCTTGGGGGGGGGTATTTAGAGCTTTCTGACAAGGTCATATTTCAGCCAAGAAAGTAATGCACATGAACTTCAGAAGAATATTTCTGTTAAACCATTCAGAGACCTGAGAAGTTGTATCACATCTCCCCACTCTTAATATCCTCATAGCTTACCCATTTCCTTTATCAATCCATTCTTTACATGCCCCCGGGTAAATTTTCTAGGAAATAAAATCCCCAATCAGGTTGATCTCCTATTTTATATCATTCAAGGGCTTCCAGTCCTTCAGGGATGAAGTCCAGCCCTGTCAGCGTGGCATTCAAGGCTCTTTGCTGGACGTTTTTGCCAGTCTCACCTGGAGCAAACGCCCCTCCCCACCCACCTGCATTCCATCTGCTGAAAATGACTTGCTTTCTCTTACTTATGCCACATACTCTGGAATGCTCACCCGATCCCTTGTCCATCCCAGAAACTCACCAGGGCACCAGGATTCTATGAAATTGAGTTCAAAAGCAACTACCCCTGGAAAGGTTTTCCTCCGACTCACTCTTTCCCTCCACTGCTCCATTCTACCTCTTCCACTGAATGATTCCTCTTGTCCTCTATGCCCTGCTGTACCGTGTGCAACCCTCTGATACAGCGCTTGTCATGTTGTTTTGTGATTATGCCACAACAGTGATTAAGATGATAAGATTAACATGGATTTTGGGGTCAGCTGTGCAAGTTTGTGTAGGTTATTACAGCACCCCTCTCAGAATTAGTTCCCTCTCTGTGAATGGGGGTATAACAGAACCTCCTTGCAAGGTTGTAGAGATTAAATGAGACCATGCAGGCAAGGTCACCTGGCATGGCACCTGGATTCAGAAGCTCTCAGCTGGTGGCAGCTGTGTCCTTTCTGTTGGTGATTGCCTCTGTGTTTGTGATCTTGTGACCCTGAGGAGTGGAACCATGGTTGGCTCACGTCTGTAACATAAATGCTGGGCACAGGGCCTGGCCCAGAAAATAGTTCAGATTGTACAATGCAAAGCCCTGCAGAGGGTAGCCATCCTTGTTTGAATAATGGAAATGAACATTTCATTCACCATGTGCATTGGTACTCAAGCCTAGCACCATGCTAAGTTCCAAGCTTGGACTCAGATCCCACCTGGAATCCATATTTGCACTGCTGACTCCACTCCCCACCAATCCTATAGGCTCTTTGCAAATTTTATGCTTTGAAGATTAGAGACTAATACTTGTATCTGAGCCCAAATTCACATTTTACTTTCAGATGCTCCTTGACTCATCTAGTTGCTTAAAGTGATACTTATCCCTTGCAGAATTCCCTCAGATTCAAGAAACTGGGCAGAAGCCAAAACACAGGGCAGTAAAGGTAAAATCCATTTCCTGGTTTAGTGACACCTTCTGTAAAGAGAATGGTCTGGGGGCCTTTGGAGAGAACCTCTTCTTGAAGTCACAGAGCCTGGGCAAGAAGGCTGGCTCTGGGTGACCCGACTCTGCCTCATTGCCTGCAAAGTCCTGGTTTAGGCACCTGTAGCTTCTTAAGGCCGATTCTGTGAAGTATGTGCCAAACTGCATCTTCCCAGGGCCCAGACAGAGCAATTAGTGAAAAATGATTGAAGGTACTGCCTGCCAATGCAGGAGATATAAGTAATGCAGTTTCGATCCCTGGGTCAGGAAGATGCCCTGGAGAAGGGAATGGCAACCCACTCCAGTAGAGCCTGGAGCATCCCTGTGGACAGAGGAGCCTGGTGAGCTACAGTCCATGGCATCACAAAGAATCAGACGCACTGAAGTGACTTATCACGCATGCAGTGTTTGATAAGATTATCCCAATGGGAGCTCAGTTGTCCCTGTGCCAGCTTGGGTGAGTGGATGGGACCTGCTTGAATATGTGTCAGGGGCTGACTGAGAACTGATCCTAAGGGAGGAAGGTACCACGGGTGGCCGAAGTGGTTGCCTAATAACCAAGTCTTAGTCGTTAGAGGGAAGTGAGGCTCTTAAGTAGACTGTGCAGCAAGATATGTACTACTCCACGTGCCCTTGGACCGGCTGCCTGGGTATGTGTGAAAATGCTCGCACTCTAGTGGATCAAGAAGGGGGAGCATTCACAGTTGTCAAGGTAATATCCTGGGGTCCCGGCAGCTCTAGGAGGGGTCCCTTTCTCATCCAAAGAGAGAGAGCTAGTCTGTCCCACTTGGCCGTGCATTTCTGTGGCCTTTGACCCAGAGTGAGTTTCAGGTATCTCTATCAGGCAGCAGACTGATCTGGCCAGGGAGGAACAGCCCTGTCCCTTGGAGCAGAGCTGCAGTAACAGGGCCAGCAGCCGGCCTGGGCCTGAGGCAGAGTCCGCAGCTCTTGCCGCAGTCACCCTGGAGAGTTACTTTCCACAGCGGCAGCAGGAGACAGGAAGATGGACCCAGGGCAAGCAAAGAGACAAGCAGCCCCAGCGGGAGCCTCTGGGTCCAACGCACAGTCTACATGGCTGCCGCGTGCTGGCAAGCAGGGAAGACCACAAGGCAGGCTGCGGGGGAAGGCGGATTTCTGTGTTCATCAGAGCACTGCAGAAACTGGCGGTGGTGCCCGTGGAGACGTGAACTTGAGATATTTCCGCGGTGTGAACTGGGGTGCCTGGTGGGAGAGCAGAGAGACTGCAGAGCTGACAGGAACAGAGCTGGAATATGAACGTGCAGGAGGGTCGGCTGGGGCCTTCTAGAAGGCCGTGGGGTGCGGACTTTGCTGGGGGCTGGCGCTCACTTGCCAGCCGTGGTGCGGATGAGCCAGGGAAGTTGGAATCATCCCTGTTCTCACTGACCTCAATTATACTCACAGATAAGAAGGACTAAAGAAAACTTGAGTGACGAATTTGGGAACTTCCTGGTGGCTCAGAGGTTAAAGCGTCTGCCTGGAATGCAGGAGACCCGGGTTGGGAAGATCCCCTGGGGAAGGCAATGGCACCCCACTCCAGTACTCTTGCCTGGAGAATCCCATGGAGGGCGGAGCCTGATAGGCTACAGTCCACGGGGTCGCAGAGTCGGACACGACTGAGCGACTTCACTTCACTCACTTAAGCATAAGGTATTGTTGGCAAAACTGCTACTAGTACTATCACTAAGAAAAACAAGGAGATTCACCCTATGTGATGCCTTGCGTGTCCTCTTGCATTTAAACATGCGGAATCTCAGTAGAGCCTGCCTCAGAGTATCAGAGTTTCATATTCAAAACCATCTTCAGTCGCCCTCATAATTAATTATGATTATAATTGTTCTCTCCCTGATGTCATGCTCTACCAGCTATGAGACGATGAGATCAGATGACAATTTACATGTATTACACTTGCAATGAAACTTGCTCGCATTAGTAGCCTTCCTTGTAGGTTCAGCAGTAGCAGATTCCCTCCTCCCTAGGTCCCCCCGGAGCCAGCTGGGTGGGTAAGTGTGGGTCGGAGGAATGACAGGAGTCATAGGTGAGGTCTTAAGCTCGGTTTTGGAAATCTGATGTTTAAGAGGAGACCTGGGAAGACGCTTTGGACAAAAGAATCAGCATGGGCAAGGGGTGGAGGCTTGCAGAATGGCTCAAGCTCGCAGAATGGTGTCTAGGCGTCCTCTAGGAGAGAGCTGCACTGGCTGGGAATGAAGAGAGAAGGCTGTCAGCCCAGGAGCTGAGAGCTGCGAGGTGGACAGGACCCGGTCGTGACGGCCCTAGGACAACGTGCGCCCGCTTCAGCCTGCTCCACGTGCACGCTGCCTGCTCCAGGGCACTGTGTGACTCGGACTCTCCTCGGATCCTTTCTCACTGCTGCTGCAGGTTCAGGGCACCTGATGCCTGAGCCTCCAGCGTTAGGTCTGCTCCTTTTCTCGTCTCCCCTCTAAACCTGACCTGCAAGTTTCCTAGCTGGCAGTTAGGGGGGCAGTTTGACTATCTGGTGAAGTCAGTCCTGGGGGGGTAAGGGGGGACGGGAGAGGCAGGGTTGTGGTTGCATCAGTCACAGCGTGTGAGTTGGAGACTGGATGCCTGTTCTGGGGTTAGGTAGGTCTTTCAGCCTCTCAGAGCCCCATTCGCCCACCTGTAAAGTGGGGCTGGTAATGTCCACTTACAAGGCTCCCTGGAGGTGATGGGCATCCTTCACACCCAGTCAATGCCTCTGGACCAAAAACTGGGTAGATGGGAGAACCAGCCATGCAGCGTTTGCTGAAACTAGCTCGTCCAACAGAAAACCACCATGCAGTGGGGGCTAAGCCAACAAAACAGTAGGGACTCTTCCACCAGCTGCTGCATTTGTATCGGCGGCTGGAGAGGGGGGGTGTGATTGGCTCGAATCAGAGCTGTTTGTTGGGAAGATGTCTTCATGGGCTTTCTCAGTGTACAGGTGAGACCCGGCTACTCTGGAGATGAAGAAGCAATTGTGGGTTGTTAGCTGGCTATGGGAGAAGTGTTGAGGCTCAGAGATATAAGAAGGGGAGAATCTGAGAGAGGTCTAGGTTCTGGGTGGGAGTGGGACTTTGCACAGTGGCAGCAGGCTGGACCACAGAGAGACATAACTGTGCACTTGAATTTCTCGACTCCAGAGCCCTGGTTTATAATATTGAATATCAACCTTTATTTTATGGAAAAAATATCCTTGTAAAACCACAGATTATCTGGGAAGATACATAAGGAGCTAAAAGCCATGGTTCCTTTGAGGGTAGGAAACAGGAGCATGAGGAAGCATCAGTTTTTAACTACATGCCCTTTTGTGTATGCGTGTTAATAACTTCAAATATCAGTACTCTTGCTTTGCATTGAAATTTGCCTGTAATAGCCTTAGTTGTGTCCGTCTCTGTCTCTCAGTTGTGTCCGTCTCTTTTACGACTCCATGGACTGTAGCCCGCCAGATTCTTCTGTCCATGGAATTCTCCAGGTAAGAGAATTCCCACTGGAGTGGGTTGCCATGCCCTTCTCCAGAATCTTTGAGACCCAGGGGTTGAACCCTGGTCTTCCAGATGGCAGGCAGATTCTTTACCATCTGAGCCACCAGGGAGGTCCAGTCTTGAGAAAACACCAAAGGGGGGCTTCCCAGGTGGCACTAGTGGTAAAGAACCTGCCTGCCAGTGTAGGAGATGTAAGAGATGCAGGTTTGATCCCTGGGTCAGGAAGATCCCTTGGAGAAGAAAATGGCAACCCACTCCAGTATTCTTGCCTGGAGAATCTCATGGACAGAGGAGCCTGGCAGGCTACAGCCCACCGGGTTGCAAAGAGTTGGACATGACTGAGGCGACTTAGCGCGCATGTGTGCAAACACCAAAGGGTCCAGAAGCCCTGTCTTGATGCTGCCTCCGGCACATGATGGGAGAGTCTGGTTTCTCCACACCTGGGAGAAGGGGCCACCCAATCTGGGGCAGAGGGGAGATAGGGAAGGTACACTATGAGTGCCAATAAGTGAAAATCATGGTCAGAGAACCCTCAGAAGTTTTCAGAAGGAGGCTGGCTTTCCTGGGGTCCAAGGGGATAGGAATTTGGGTTACTTTGCCTGGCAGTTGTGTTATGAAAAGTGTGACCCCTGAAGGCTGGGAGGGCATGGGGCTCTCAGAGTACAGCGGAGTGCTATGTGAGAGAAGGACAGAGAAGAAAAGCTGAGCACACTGCCTTTGAGCTATGTCTTCTCTTATTTAATCTCAGATTATCCTCACTTCTGCACTATGGAGTGACTATTCCTATTCGTACTTTATTGATTAGGAAACTGAAGCTTAGAAGTAAAACAATGTGCTAACTCCAAAGCCCGCCATAGGAGAGCAAGGGAGGAAAGGGACGATGAGATGGAGATCCAGGGGGGGAAATAAATGGGACTGGAACAGACCATTGAGAAACTGGCTCATTATCCTGATGGGCTTGAATAATTCATGGACACCTCCAAATTCCCTGATACAACTTCCAAATTAGAGTCTCTCACCTTTGGAAAAAAAAACAGCATGCTTCAAAATGCAGCAGGGAGTCTGTTTCAAAATGTACCCTGGCAGAGAAGGCTGCTGGCGTGTGGCGGGTAAGTGGAGGACCATGCGACTGAGTCGTTCAGGGTCTGCTCATCCATCAGCTGGATACGAATATGGTGGCCACAGCTGTTTTCTGTAATAGCCCCAGTTGGCTCACTTCTTGCTGTCCTGGTTTGAACTATTCATGTGGCCAAGGCAGGAAGTCCAAACTAAACTGGCTTAGAAGCTGTACTGAGTTGTTTTAGTGAACAGTCCAGGGACACGTAGTTTCACAAGGTAGCAAGACCTGGGGCCTGGCAGGTGGTTGAGATGCTCCATCTCTCAGCTCCTTGGAGAGTGTCTGGTCTCAGGCAGCCTTCTTCTCAGTCATGGTCCCATGATGGTGACCAGAAGCTTCTGGGGCTACATCTGTCTTCATTAATGTCCAGCAGGAAAAAGAGAGGGCTTCTCCTTGGTTCTCTTGGATGAAGAGAAAACTTCATCCCATTGAATCTTTGGATCAAATCGGTAACTTGCCAGCAGGGTCTCCTTGGGAAGCTTGGTTTAGGTCAGTCTTATCCACATTAAATGATCAAGGGGGAGAAAGAGTGAATTACTCTGTGGCTTACAATGTTCTTCATGATGCTTGTGCTTGGAAAGCAGAGAGGGGGTAGAAGGAACAGATATGCTTTTCTTATGGACAGGCCAGCCATGACTAGGCCTACAGTTCTTGTCAATGGGGCGTGAAGACAAAGCTCTGAATGGGAGTTCCAGACTGAGCCGGCAGCCTAACCAGAGGCTTGGCTTCTTGGAAAGGACTCTGGTGGATGTTTTGGGGTCTCCTGGTGTTGGCAGATGATCCATGATATATACCTGAATGCCTTATATTTCTCTACCCCCCAAATCTTTATTGTGAAAAATTTCAAATATTACAATGATCACCTGAATAGTTAACAAAAATTTAAAAAATTTTAAAAACAGTTTTCATGTTTCTTTTATATATATGAACACCTCTAAAGTCAGCTGTAGACATCAGGATGCTTTAAAAAAGAACTTTTTATTTTATATGGGAGTACAGCCAATTAACAATGTTGTAAGAGTTTCAGGTGAAAGGGAGAGGGAGTCAGCCATACATATACATGTATACACTCTCCCCCAAACTCCCCTCCCATCCAGGCTGCCGTATAACCTTAAGCAGAGTTCCGTGTGCTATACAGTAGGTCCTTATTGGTTATCCATTTAAAATATAGCATTGTGTACATGTCCATCCAAACTCCACAACTATCCCTTCCCTCCATCCTTCTCCCTCTGTGAGTCTGTTTTTGTTTTGTAAGTTTATTTGTACCATTTCTCTTCGGATTCCATGTATAAGGGATGTCATACAATATTTCTCCTTCTCTGATTTACTTCTCTCGGTATGGCAATGTCTGGTTCCATCCATGTTGCTGCAAATGGCATTATTTTGTTGCTGTTTTTTGGCTGAGTGATATTCTATTGTATATATATATATATATATATATATATATATATATA
>SJYF01001663.1:1296146-1345073 GCA_006410515.1 Procapra przewalskii
CTCTGATGATGGACATTTAGGTTGCTTCCATGTTTTAGCTATTGTAAACAGTGCTGCAGTGAACACTGGGGTGCATATATCCTTTTGGATCATGTTTTTCTCTGGATGTACGCCCAGGAGTGGGATTGAAGGATCATACTGTATCTCTATTTTTAGCTTTTTAAGAAACCTCCATACGGTTCTCCATAGTGGCTGTATCAATTTGCATTCCCACCAAGAGTGTAGGGGGGTTCCCTTCTCTCCACACCCTCTCCAGCATTTATCGCTTGTGGATTTTTGGGTGATAGCTGTTTTGACTGGTGTGAGGTAATATCTCATTGTAGTTTTGGTTTGCATTTCTCTAATAATTAGTGATGCCGAGTATCTCTTCACATGCCTATTGGCCATCTGTGGGCTTCCCAGGTACAAGAAATGGAAGAGAGACAGTTTTGAAGATTGGGATGGGAAGATCCTGGAGGAGGGCATGGCAACCCTCTCCAGTATTCTTGCCTGGAGAATCCCCATGGACAGAGGAGCCTGGCGGGCTGCAGTCCGTGGGGTCACAGACATGACTGAAGTGACTGAGCATCGCATATTGGCCATCTGTATGTCTTCTTTGGAGAAATGTCTACTTAGGTCTTCTGTGCACTTTTTGATTGGGTTGTTTGTTTTGACGCTGTTAAATGTCATGAGCTGTTTGTGGATTTTGGAGACTGATCGCTGTTGGTCTCATCATTAGGAAATATTTTCTCTCAGTCTGTGGGCTGCCGTTTTATTGTCTGCTTTGCTGAGCAAACACTTTTGAGTTTAAGTAGATGCCATTTGTTTATTTTTGTTTTCATTTCCATTGTTCTGGGAGATGGATGGAAACAGTTGTTGCTGCTATGTATGTCAGAGAGTCTCATGCCTCTGTTTCCTCTAGGAGTTTTATAGTATCCTGTCTTACATTTAGGTCTTTAATCAATTTTGAGCTTATTTTTGTGTCTAATGTTAGAGTGATCTAACTTAATTTTTTTTAAACATAGCTGCCCAGTTTTCCCAGCAACATTTATTTCCATAACTGCTTCCTTTATGTACATCCCCAAAATAAAGACATTATCCTTCTTAGTCATGACTTCCTTACATTTAAAAAATTAACTCAAATTCTAGAATCGTCTAATATTCAGCCTTAATTGTCCTCCAAGTCCTTTCAGCTGTGTTTCCTTTGAACCAAGATCCATTCAAGTTTCATGCCTTTATTCTCGAATCTCTGTTGTTTTAGAACATGACCCCCACTTTTTAAAAATGACACAGATTTTTAGGAGATTATCTGATTGTTTCTTCATTCCATTCTTTTTGTTTTTCTTATAAATTTGAGGTTAAGGATTTTGGCTTAACGGTTATATTTAGGCTAAACCCTTTTGGCAAGAATATTTCATAGATGATGCTATCATGTCCTCGGTCCCATCTGTTACATTGTTAATTTGATTAAGGTGATGGTTGTCAGAGCCCTTCATTGCAAACGTACTTTCACTTTTAATCAAAGTATTGCTCTATCCCCTCAAAACCTTCCACCTCATAGTTTTCATATTTAATGATGAAACTCACCTGAAGCAGTTATTTCATCAGAAATTGCTGATGATTTTTCTCTAATTCAGTTCCCCTGGATTCTTTTAAGTGAGACTAACTCTACTGCCAGGGGAAGAACAGGATGGACTAAGAAAGTTCGGCTGCCCTCCATCAGGCACTCTCCACCTGCTCGCTCTGAGTCCTCCTTCAGGAATGGCTTGGACACCACTCGCTAGAGAGGCCTTCTCTGACCACCTTGGGCTCCATCAAGTGTCACTGCTAGCCTCTTTCACGGTGTTTATCAGAGCTAATAAGGAGAGTCAATTTGTGCTTCCCCAGTGGCTCAGCAGTAAAGAGTCCGCCTGCGGGAGACACAGGAGATGCAAGTTCGATCCCCCAGTTGGAAAGATCCCCTGGATGAGGAAATGGCAACCCACCCTAGTATTCTTACTTAGAAAAATCCCATGGACAGAGGAGCCTGGCCGGCTATAGTCCCTAGGGTCACAAAGAGTCGGACATGACTGAATAACTAAACACACACACTTGTTTGTAGGGTAAGAGCTTAATCTCACTTGTGTGCTTGATGCCCCAGGGAGCACTGGCTGTGGCTATTTTATCACCATTGTTTATCTAGCATAACAGAGAGAGAAGTTGCTCAGTCATGTCCGACTCTGCGACCCCATGGACTGTAGCCCATCAGGCTCCTTCATCCATGGGATTTTCCAGGCAAGAATAGTGGAGTGGGTTGCTATTTCCTTCTCCAGGGGATCTTCCTGACCCAGGGATCAAACCCGGGTCTCCTGCATTGCAGAGCCTGGCACATAGTAGATATTGAGCAAATATTAATACATGTTGATTGGATACAGCTGGTGTAATAAGAGGATGGAGTTCAAATCCTGGCTTGTCTAGTCTTGATTTCAGCCATTTTATGTCTCTGAGCCTCAGAAGGGTGATCAGCCTGTTGGAGGATCAGATGAAATAATGCAAGAAAAGTGATTCTCTATAGTGGAGAGGTTTCTGTCTTTCCTTCCTCAGCTACCAAAGCCCAGTTTTAGTCATGTCCTTTGCAATCTTGCTCCAAGGTGTCTTTCTAGCTTTTTCCCTTATAGCCACCTCCCACCCTCCTGCCTTACATTCTGACCGTGTGAGATGATGCAGAAAAGGAGTCTTGCCCAGAGATAAGTCTGGGCTTTGCCTTTGGCTCCTGGAGGTGACCTCAAGGCCTTTGGAAGGTCCTGCCTGACAAGAGTGTCTGTGTTTACCTTGTGGGGGGTGGGGCTTGGAGCGCAATGGATAGTCTGTGCTAATAATGTGACTTTGAAAGAAGGCTTTGGGTCTTCAGCTCTCCCCTCTTTCTGGGCTGGAGACTATGGTCAGTCGTGTCTGTGACCAAGACACCCAGTAAAACTCTGGACACCAAGGCTCCATTGAGCTTCCCTGGTTGGAAGTCCTTTGTGTGTGCTGACACACATTCCTGGGAGAGGTAAGCACTGTCTGGGTGACTCTGCCGGGAGAGGAAACTGGCCTCTAGCCCTTGGAAGCCTCCCAGAGCCTGCCCTGCATGCCCCTTCCCTTGGCTGACTTTCATCTGTATCCTTGCACTCTGACAGACACAGCTGTGACTGTAACTGCTTTCAGTGAGTTCTGTGAGTTTTACTCCCAAATTATCAAAGAGGAGGATGGTCTTGGGGAGCCCATCGCTTGTAGTTGGTGTCCGAAGTGAGAGTGTTCTTTGGGACCCCTAATCCTTCCAAACCCCCAACCCTCCAGCTTGCTTGTCCATGCCGTTCCCTCTTCTTTGAATACCCTCGCCCTCTTGTCCACCCATCAGAACTACTCAGTCATCATTCTCCATCTTTTGCAGGCCTTCCCTGACCCTCTACACACAGGCCAGAGTGGCTCTTGGCTACTCTTATGCGTCTGCATTTAGAGATGTAGAGACAGAGAATTTCTTCATGAGGTTGCCATTCTCCTTTTGTAGTCTAGATACTCTTCCCGAGTAGGAAATCTTCCCAGCCCAGGGATTGAACTCAGGTTTCCTACACTGTAGGCAGATTCTTTACTGGCTGAGCCACCAAGGAAGCCCAGGAACACTGGGGTGGGTAGCCTATCCCTCCTCCAGGGGATCTTTCCAACCCAGGAATCGAACCAGGGTCTCCTGCATTGCAGGTGGATTCTTTACCAGCTGCGCTACCAAGGAAGCCCTGAGTGGGGCCCTGGCATACTTCTTTTCCCTCTCTTCCTTTCTCCTTCAGGCATGAATGTATTCAGAGCCTCTGCTCTCCCCTACGGTATTGTTGGGAGGTTAGGAGAAAGCAGTGCTTGCGGTTCCCATGGCCTGGCTTGGTCGTTGGCTTGGAGCCTGTATCCCAGTCCTCACTTACTCCCTCAGCTGGGAGCCCTGTGCAGTGTGCACTGTGCATAGGGTACACAGCTGCCCTGTATGCACTTGTGCACCCATTCATTTTCATCCATGAATTTGCATATTCTTACATTCAACAATTCCTATAACCACATACATGGAATATCCACTCTGAAGACAGAATGATGCATAAGCTATATCTCTCATCTGTGCATCCCAGAGGCTGGCACAGTGCCTTGCGCCTAGCAAGTGTTTCAGTTAATATATGAATTAATGAATGATTAAACAGATGATTCACAGTAGGGGACTCTGGCAAACACTGTATGCTCACCAAGAACATAAATTTATACTTTTCTCCGAAAACAGTGATGCTGAACCTGATCTGAGTCATTCACTTTGGAAGTCTAAAAATCTGTAGTCAGTCTCCCACTTCAGTCAGGATAGGGGAGGACCTTCTGAGGTAACACATACTTTCAAATTCTTATAGCCTTGGACTTTCCTGGCGGTTCAGATGGTAAAGAATCTGCCTGCGATGTAGGAGACACGGGTTTGATCCCCAGGTTGGGATCAAAGAAGGAAATGGGCTATCCACTCCAGTAATCTTGCCTGGAGAATCCCATGGACAGAGGAGCCTGGTGGGCTACAGTCCATGGGGTCACAAAGAGTCAAGCATGAGCGCAATATATATGTTTTAAAAATACTAGTTTTATTAAAACAGAGACATATTGCTGACCCAATGAGAAGCCCATTGATAGGCTAGATGTGGCCCAGGGCCCCCAGGGGTTTTGACCTCTGCTGGAGAGGGAGACTTTCTTTTCACCTTCAGCCCTAGTGCTTTGTTCATACAAACCCCTTTACGCCCCTGCTCTCTCCTGTGGTCTACCCCGTATGTCATAGTGGGGCAGACCCATCCTATTCAGTTGGTGCTAAATAGATGCATGCTGGTTATTTATCCCCAGAGCACTAGGAATTAGACTCTCTGTTTAGAGTCTGCAGGGAAGTCCTTTTGGCCCTAAGCTCATCAGATCTGCATAGCAGTCACTGGGCTGTGAAGAAAGCTTGACTTTGTTAGTTCCCTCCAGGAAATACTCTCAAAGGAACCCCTCCTCTCTCCTATTGTGTCTCCCTCCAGCCTGTTGATCAGCCAAGGTTGATGTATGTAGGGCAAATGGGAAGCATAACTTACAGCTAAGATGGGAAGACCAAGCCTTTTACAAAGCTTTGCCGAGAGTAAACACTGGTGATTCTCTGCCTGTCCCAGTTTCCTAATTTGAGCATGTCTTACGGGGGCTGGCTTGGCAGTGATGGTGGTGGTTTTCCTTCCTGCTAGACACAAGGCCCACATCATGCTCAGTGCATTCTCTCCATTTGTTTACCACCGTATACAGCCTTCCAGCTGCTGTTACAGAAACCATCTCATTGAACTCTCACAGCCAGTGAAGCAGCTGTTAACATCCTTTTTCCCGATGAGGTAACAGATGTTCAAAAAGGCAGTCACGTTCCTTGCTCCAGCTTCTAGGATGTCACATGTCCAAGTGAAGCTCCTCTGTTTTCCGCCAACTAGAGGATCTTGTATAATGTCTCTGTTTAAGGCTATTTCCATGAGTCGCAGAAATAATTTTCCTTATGTGGGTTTCTATTTTTACTTTATTGCTGTTGTTCAGTCACTAAGTTCGGTCCGACTCTTTGTAACCCCGTGAATTATAGCATGCCATGCTCTTCTGCCCTCCACTATCTCTTGGAGTTTGCTCAGATTCATGTCCATTGAGTCAGTGATGCTATCTAACCATCTCATCCTCTGCTTCACCTTTCTCCTTTTGCCTTCAATCTTTCCCAGCATCAGGGTCTTTCCCAATGAGTCGGCCCTTTGCATCAGATGGCCAAAATATGAGAGCTTTGTTTCAGCATCCATCCTTTCAATGAATGAATATTCAGGGTTGACTTCCTTTAAGTCTGATTGCTTTATCTCCTTGCTGTCCTAGGGACTCTCAAGAGTCTTCTCTGGCACCACAGTTCGAAAGCATCAGTTCTTTTGCACTCAGTTTTCTTTATGGTCCAGCTCTCACATCTGTACATGACTACTGGAAAAACCATAGTTTTGACTATACTCTGTTGGCAAAGTAATATCTCTGCCTTTTGAAATGCTGTCTAGGTTTGCCATAACTTTACTTCCAGGGGGCGAGCGTCTTTTAATTTCATGGCCACAGTCACTGTCTGCAGGGACATTTGGAGCCCAAGAAAATGAAATTTTTATTTAGCCTTGCACTATGTAATAACATCTGTAGAACCACGGATTGATGTGCTTGTACAAGCTTTTCTAATTTGCATTAAGATAACTAGAAAAAGAGCTCTTTTATCCTGTGTCTCTGAGTCTCATAGTTGAATCGGTAATAGATTCAAGTTAAGTCAAGGTATTAAAAATGATACATACATATCCTAAGTAGTTTATCCTAACTTCAAATGTGTATATTGTTTCATGTAAACAGTGGGCTTCTCTTTGAGTGTGGCCTTGTGTTAGTCTCCTAAAGCTGTCCAAACTGAGCACCACAGACAGAGCAGCTTAAACAAGAGAAAGGCCGTCTGAGAGTCTGGAGGCTAGGAGTCCAAGATGAAGGTGTCAGCAGAACTGGTTCTTCCTGAGGGTTGTGAGTGAGAATCTGGTCATGCCTTCTCTGAGCTTCTGATGGTTTGCGGACACTCTTGGGTAACCTTGACTCACACACGCATCATCCCAGTCTCTCCTTTCATCTCTCCTCCATGGATTCCTGTGTCCAGATTCCCCCATCATAAGGACACCAGTCATATCAGATTAGGAGCCCTTCTTACTCCAGTATGACCTCATCTTAGTTTAACTAATTATGTCTGGAATGACCCTATTTCCAAATAAGGTCCCATTCTGAGGAAGCAGAGGTTAGGATTTTAGCATATTTTTTTGGCGGTGGGAGGGGGGGGCAAAGTTCTCCACAACACAGATATATTAACCAGGATTTTATAGTGTCTAGCATAAACTGTACCCAAAGAGCATTGCCCACAATTTCCGAATTTCAGATTCTTTAAAATGGGATGAGAATTCAGACCCTTGCATATAAATTTGAGTGCGAAACCGTCTAGATTTTTATTCCTTTTCCCTACTGGTTTTACAGCTGTTTTCCTGCCCACCAAACTCAACAACAAAATTTATGATACCATTTTTGAGCAATTTACCTTTGCCATCTTTCTTTAAGGCATTCAACTTGATTTTCATATAACAGGCTTTTTTTTCCCTTTCCTACTGATATTTCATTGATTTACATGATATTTATTCGAGTCACATATGTCCAAATTGGTGCAGCCTGGTTTGGGCACAAGATCAGAAGCCTCTTGGTGAGCACGCTGTGACCCTGGTGGCAAAGGAAGCCTGTGGGTGGATGAGTGAGTATTCCTAGGGATGCAAATGTCAACCAGCAAAACTGATGGAGAAGGGCATGGGGTCTGCTGCTGGGTCTCTGAGACCCACAGATTGAAAGCCTCTGTGCTCTGGTGGCTGTACCCGGTGGCTGGGCTGCCCTCACCATGCCACAAAATGAATATATGAATGTATCGAGTTACACCAGAAGCACTATGGATATCACTTGGATTACCATGAGAAAAAGAGGAGAGAAGGAAGGTCAAGAGGCTCATGAATGTTCAAAGGAGGCGAAAAAGATGATTGGTCTGAAAGCTAAGCTCTACCATAGACAGCTAAGAAAATACACATGAAAAAGATGCATGAAAAGAGAAGTAACCAAACCGAAGCACGATGAGAAGACTCCGCAGAGAACAGTGCCTACATAACCACTGGGCAGAGAGGGACAGTCTCGAGCTGATGTACTTTCCAACATGATTAGACAAAACTGAAAAGAGAAAGTGGGAAAAAGGAAGTCTCTCTGCCCAAAGTTCTCTCCTAGGGAGAAACAGAAGTATGAAAAGTTATTTGAATGGAAAGTCAAAGAAGAAAGCCTAGAAGAGGATGGTTACAAGCACTGCTTTGTGGGGCATGGCTTTACTCTACTGCTCTGCTAAGTCACTTCAGTCGTGTTCGATTCTGTGCGACCCCATAGATGGCAGCCCACCAGGCTCCCCCGTCCCTGGGATTCTCCAGGCAACAACACTGGAGTGGGTTGCCATTTCCTTCTCTAATGCATGAAAGTGAAAAGTGGAAGTGAAGTCGCTTAGTTGTATCCGACTCCTAGCGACCCCATGGACTGCAGCCTACCAGGCTCCTCCATCCATGGGATTTTCCAGGCAAGAGTACTGGAGTGGGGTGCCATTGCCTTCTCTGCATGAGGGAGTCCAAAGGGAGGAACTTGCAGATATCAGCACACAAAGGAGGGTAGGGCAGTGCAAGGCAAGGAGTAAGGCAAGGTGGAGAGCCCCAGTAAGGCAGGGTGGAGAGCCCCAGTTGGGAGCCATGTCCCAGCCCCTCTCCATCACTGTTCATTGCTGGCAGCATCCCAGGCACCCTGTGTGTGTCCTGTCCTGGCTGAAGCCTGCCTTTGGGAGCCAGATTGCTGCAAACATGTGGCCACTGCTTCAGGCCACTCCATGTCCTACTGGAGCTGGTCCTGGGCCAAGGCTTTACTCTAAAGCTACCTAAATATGAAAGATTTATTAGGCCAATAGGATTATGTTTCAAGCAGGCCCACGTGACACATCTTGGATGGAAAGCCACCTTTTGCCTGCCAGTCCTTGGTGTAAAGAAGAATCCCTCATCCCCACCGTATACACCTTTGGGTGTTCTTACCAAAAAAGTCAAGTATTAGGCGCTGAAATGTGTCTGACTTTTTGCGACCCCATGGACTGTAGCCCACCAGGCTCCTCTGTCCATGGGATTCTCTAGGCAAGAATACTGGAGTGGGTTGCAATTTCCTCCTCCAGGGACCTTCCCAACTGTACTTCATTAACGTGCACTAGAGGATGCCCCAGAGAAGGAAATGGCAACACATTCCAGTGTTCCTGCCTGGTGGGCTGCCATCTATGGGGTTGCACAGAGTCGGACATGACACAGCAGCAGCAGCAGCAGCAGCAGCAGCAGCAGAAGATACCCCAGGTTAACCTGCTATAGAAAACTGTTTCTTGAGTCTCTAAATTCTATACCAATTCTAGACTCCTGGTTGACCAATGTTTGTTTGTTTATTTAGGTTTTAAGGTGCATGACCTGGGGCTATTTGTTTCCATCAACTTGATTGCAAATTGAAAGGCGCAGTTGAAATGTCTATTTTTCTTGCCATCCTCAGAAGAGATTACTGCAAATCTACTCTATGACTCTCATTCTTTTCAGCTTACAATACAAATAGCTTATTATTTTTTGCCACCTGTGTCTTATAATAAAGCAGTGCTGAAAAATTAAATAGAAGAAAGTTCAGTTCCCATACAGGCTATGAAAATGATTTGCTGGTGGTGACTTTTAAGCTTGATTCTAAATAGATTTATGAAGAAGGGCACTTGGAAGACTTGTTCAAATTTTGCTATTTAAAGTATCTTGAAATTATAGGCTCACCGTCCCTAAAATTTCAAAAATGTAGAGCTTAGGCTCTTAAGGGTATAGCAGGGATAAAAGCTTTCATAGTCGTTTCTAAAAAGCAACACTTCATTGTTACCAAAGGTGCTGTTATTGAGGCGAATGTGAATGAACTGGGCCTTGTGACACAAGGAGGCAAAGTCATTTGGGAAAAACATGCCCAGGTTACCAGCAATCCTAAAAATGATGGATTCATAAGTGTAGTGTTACTGGTTTAACAGCAGTTACATACAAATTGCTCCTTGTAATTATTGAAGACTACACACCAATCAGGATACTGTTACTCATATTTCTGAATTGTACCAACCAGCCTTACATGAACTATTCCACTGTTAAAAAGAAAAAAAAAAAAACCCACAACATTAAAATAGCTTAATTTAAAAAAAAAATCTAAGAAAATCGAGAGTTCAATGAAATGCATATTGGGTAAAGGAACATATACTGTGTATAACTGTTCAAAAAGTGTGTAACCCCCCTAAACCATCTCGTCATCAATGGGATATGCAGCATACTTTGTAAAAGACTATCATTTAAGCATTGATTTACACATTTTTGAAGTTTATAAGTATTTATATAGAATCAGGTCTGTGCTGAGTGCTGGAGGCCAAGACACATGATTAAAGCTTAGTCTTGTACCCTCTGTGAAGTGGAGGAGAAAGTACCAGTGGGTGGAAATTTCTTTCAATGCATTTCCCAGAGCCACGGAAGGTTTTAGGAAATAGATTTAGAAAGAATGTAATGGTATTAGTCAGACTTTCCCAAAGAAACAGAACCAAGAGGATAGAAAACATGTCATGGGTACAAATATATATTTCTTTATTTTAATTAGCTAATTTCAAGGAATGGGTTCATGTAATGACACAGGCTAGCATGTCCAGAAGCTGCCCAGTGAGCTGGGAAGCTGGGAAGAAAGGATGCTGCAGATCAAGCCCAAGGCTGTTTGCTGGAGGGTTCCCTCTTGCTCAGGGGGAAAAAGAAAGTGAAAGCGTTAGTTGCTCGGTCACGTCCATGGACTGTAGCCCACCAGGCTTCTCTGTCTGGGATTCTCCAGGCAAGAATACTGGAGTGGGTTGCCATTCCTTTTTCCAGGGGGTCTTCCCCACCCAGGGATAGAGCCCGGATCTCCTGCACTGCAGGCAGACTCGTTACCCTCTGAGACATCAGGGAAGCCCAGGGTAGGTCTGTCTTAATTCTAATAAGGCTTTCAACGGATGGGACAAGGCCCGCCCACATAAGGCACCTGCTTCAGTCTGCTGGTTTGAATGTTAATCTCATGTTAAAAACACCTTCATGGAAATGTGCAGGATAATGTTTGACCAAATACCTGGGCACCCTGGCCCAGTCAAGTTTACACATAAAACCAACCAATAATAACACGACAGGCACCCACTGATCTTACTCCCTCAAATCCCTCTCCTTTGCATCTGTTGTCCTCTAACCTGGTCTCAGAGAGATCTTTCTCAAGCAATCTTCTGCTTCTTAGAAGTCACGCGTGACTCTGTTGCCGACTGATGAAATCCAAGTAACCTCACAAGACATCTTTTCAATATAGCCCAATTCTGTTTTCAGGCCCTGCTCTCCTACTCTTGGCTGTGCCACTGTAGGCAGCCGCCTAGGACTTCTGACCTGGTCTGGAGCCACTCCCTTCTGTGACCTGGCCCATGGATGCTGTTCTCCATGCCTGGAATGCCTTCCTCTTCTCTGACGGATAGCTTTTAAGGTTTAGCGTCATAGCATCTCCCTTGGGAAATCTCCGCAGTGCCATGAAGCCTAACGAGTCTCTCCTTCCCTTAGGGCTCCACGGCTCACTGTGTGCCCTCCTGTCACTGCGCGTGTCCTGCTGGGTCATGACCGACATGGATGCTCTCTGTCTCCCCTACTAGAAGGGGAGCTCTGGCAGGGTGGGAGTCACATCATTTCATCCTTACGCTCTGGGCCACCCCCACCCCCAGCCTGAAACACAGCAGTGGCTCAGGAAATAGTGATGAATGGATGGCTTGTAGAGTTGGTGTCCCTCGTCACCTGCATGGAAACTCAGGGGTAAAGACAGAAAGAAGGAGTAAGATTCTTTCACATGTTCTACGTTCTGGCCAAGTAGACAGGCACAATCAAATACAGCCTTCCTGGATAGAAAAGTGTTCACTAGAATCTTTTGGATAAACAAGAAAAAAACTTTGTGATAGAATGACATCCCCTTGGAGAGGAAGGGGACTTTTGGAGGGTGCCTGGGATTTGGGGTAAAGTATCTCCATGCTAGCCCTTCCTAAGTCACTTTTCAGGGAATTGCCTGAACCTGATCTCTGCCTCCAGCAAGGAGGATATACTTTATTTATCAGCTATCTGATAAATATCTGCTGAAAAGTGCCCAGAGTGAGGGTGAGTGTGGCGGAGCTGGAAGCCAAAGTATGTCCAGGCTCTGAATGTGAAGAGGCAGCTGACCGTGGGATTTTCAAGGCAAAAAAACTGGAGTGGGTTGTCCTCCTCCAGGGGATCTTCCCAAACAAGGGATTGAACCAATGTCACCTGCACTGGCAGATGGTTTCTTTACCACTGAGCCACCTGGGAAGCCCAGTAAGGACATTAGAGTCAGACAAAATGATTCTCTCGCACCTGAGATGGTCATTGTTTATCATCAAGATGAATAATCAGTGCGAAGCCGTGGGCAATAAGAAGTCCTGTTCCAGGGAACTCACATACATCATGAAATAGTTTCCAATTTCAGAGTACTGTAGTTGGTCATTCATCAGGAAGCACTTTCTGGTAGAGCTGCAGAATAAAATGGGAATGGACTGTGGAGTCATAGGTTTGTATAATGGGCATGGAATAGACATAGCAATCCCACCTGTGAAGGACTGTAAGGAAGAGAAATTAACACATTCCCCTGCCTGAGGGGACATTTTCAAGGATTGAATAGTTTTTTTCAGTTTGTGTCTCCCCCCCCTCCCTGCCATCTCTGACCCATTAAAGAATCTGGCAACCACACCCTGATAAGATGGTTATTTGGCTTCCCTGGTGGCTCAGAGGTTAAAGCATCTGCCTCCAATGCGGGAGACCTGGGTTCGATTCCTCGGTCGGGAAGATCCCCTGGAGAAGGAAATGGCAATCCACTCCAGTATTCTTTCCTGGAGAATCCCATGGACGGAGAAGCCTAGTAAGTTACAGTCCATGGGGTCGCAAAGAGTCGGACACGACTGAGAGACTTCAGCTTCAGCTTCACACTGCCATCTGCAATATCACTGCAGATGGTGACTGCAGCCATGAAATTAAAAGACGCTTACTCATTGGAAGAAAAGTTATGACCAACCTAGACAGCATATTAAAAGGAGAGACTTTACTTTGCCAACAGAAGTCCTTCTAGTCATAGGCTATGGTCAAGGCTGTGGTTGTCCAGTAGTCATGTATGGATGTGAGAGTTGGACCATAAAGAAAGCTGAGCGCTGAAGAATTGATGCTTTTGAACTGTGACGTTGGATAAGACTCTTGAGAGTCCCTTGGACTGCAAGGAGATCAAACCAGTCTATCCGAAAGGAGATCAGTCCTGGGTGTTCATTGGAAGGACTGGTGCTGAAGCTGAAGCATCAATACTCTGGCCACCTGATGCCAAGAACTGACTCATTAGGAAAGACCCTGATGCTAGGAAAGATTGAAAACAGGAGAAGGGGACTACAGATGATGATATGGTTGGATGGCATCACCGACTCAGTGGACAAGAGTTTGAGCAAACTCTGGGAGATGGTGAAGGACAAGGAAGCCTGGCATGCTGCAATCCATGGAGTCGCAAAGAGTCAGACGAGACTGAACGACTGAACTGAACTGAACTGAACTGACACTGCCATCTTCTCTGTCAGCCTGCTTCTGAATAAAGTCCCTTTCTTATCCCAATGCCTGTCTCAGATTCATTGACTCTCTTGCGGCAAGCAGAATGAGCTTGGACTTGGTAACATCAGTAACAGATGGAAACATAAGGGAAATTAAATAGATATTCTTCTTGAGGCTTCAGAGACAGAGCAGAGCAGGCCTCTGACCTTGCATCTAACCTGCCTGGATGCTGCCCTGACGGTGAGTTTCCCGACTGCCTGCTGTGAGTTCAAGCCTTGTGACACAATAGGGGTCTAATAGGGCATAAATCTGGAGATTGTTAAGCCCCTGGAGGGGGTCTGGCCAGCCAAACCCCAGGATGAACAACATTCCAAGTTTTACAAGACAAAGCAAACACTTTTAACAGGAACCCAGAGCTGCTATTTGCTCTGATGCTGATAATGAGGTCAGTTCAGTTGCTCAGTCATGTCCAACTCTTTGCGACTCCATGCACTGCAGCACTCCAGGCTTCCCTGTCCATCACCAACTCCTGGAGCTTGCTCAAACTCATGTCCATTGAGTTGGTGATGCCATCCAGCCATCTCATCCTCTCGCGTCCCCTGCTCCTCCCACCTTCAATCTTTCCCAGCATCAGGGTCTTTTCAAATGAGTCAGTTCTTGGCATCAGGTGGCCAAAGTATTGGAGTTTCAGCTTCAACATCAGTCCTTCCAATGAATATTCAGGACTGATTTCCTTTAGAGTAGACCAGTTGGATCTCCTTGTAGTCCAAGGGACTCTCAAGAATCTTCACCAACACCACAGTTCAAAAGCATCAGTTCTTCAGTGCTTAGCTTTCTTTATAGTCCAACTCTCACATCCACACATGATTACTGGTAAAACAATAGCCTTGACTAGATGGACCTTTGTTGACAAAGTAATGTCTCTCCTTTTTAATATGCTGTCTAGGTTGGTCAGAACTTTTCTTCCAAGGAATAAGCATCTTTTAATTTCATGGCTGCAGTCACCATCTGTAGTGATTTTCAAGTCCCCCAAAATAGTCTGTCACTGTTTCCATTGTTGCTCCATCTATTTGCCCTGAAATGATGGGGCCAGATGTCATAATCTAAGTTTTTTGAATGTTGAGTTTTAAGCCAACTTTTTCACTCTCCTCTTTCACTTTCCTCAAGAGGTTCTTTAGTTCTTCTTTGCTTTCTGCAATAAGGGTGATGTCATCTGCGTAACTGAGGTTATTGATATTTCTCCCAGCAAACTTGATTCCAGCTTGTGCTTCATCCAACCTGGCATTTCTCATAATGTACTCTGCTTATAAGTTAAATAAGTAGGGTGACAATATATAGCATTGACCTACTCTTTTCCTGATTTGGAACCAGTCTTTTATTCCATGTCCGGTTCTAACTGTTGCTTCTTGACCTGCATACAGGTTTCTCAGGAGGCAGGTAAGGTGGTCTGGTATTCCCATCTCCATCTCTTTCAGAATTTTCCACAGTTTTCTGTGATCCATACAGTTGAAGGCTTTGGCATAGTCAATAAAGCAGAAGTAGATGTTTTTCTGGAACTCTCTTGCTTTTTCCATGATCCAACGGATGTTGGCAATTTGATCTCTGGTTCTCTGCCTTTTCTAAATCAAGCTTGAACATCTGGAAGTTCACAGTTCTCATATTGTTGAAGCCTGGCTTGGAGAATTTTGAGCATTACTTTACTAGCATGTGAGATGAGTTTATTTATGCAGTAGTTTGAACATTCTTTGACATTGCCTTTCTTTGGGATTGGAATGAAAACTGACATTTTCCAGTCCTTTGGCCACTGCTGAGTTTTCCAAATGTGTTGGCATATTGAGTGCAGCACTTTCACAGCATCATCTTTTAGGATTTGAAGTAGCTCAACTGGAATTCCATCACCTCCACTAGCTTTGTAGCAATGCTTCCTAAGGCCCACTTGACTTCGCATTCCAGGATGTATGGCTCTATGTGGGTGATCACACCATCATGATTATCTGGGCCATTAAGCTCCTTTTTGATAGTTCTTCTGTGTATTCTTGCCATCTCTTAATATCTTCTGCTTCTGTTAGGTCCATACCATTCCTGTCCTTTATTGAGCTCATCTTTACATGAAATGTTCCTTTGATATCTCTAATTTTCTTGAAGAGATCTCTGGTCTTTTCCATTCTGTTGTTTTCCTCTATTTCCTTGCATTGATCACTAAGGAAGGCTTCCTCATCTTTCCTTGCTATTCTTTGGAACTCTGTATTCAAATGGGTATATCTTTCCTTTTCCCCTTTCCTTTCAATGCAGATGCTGCAGACTGAAGATGATTTCAGTTTGCGGCCTGGAATTAAAGTGGGAACCTCGAACTACAATTTTTGAAGTCCACAGAACAGACCTTTTCCCTGGTACCTTTTCCCAGTTGGGACTCCAAATGTCTGTGTCCCGGGACCTCCCAACACCATTTAAGTCTGTGTGCTAAGTCACTCAGTTATGTCCAAATCTTTGTGCCCGTATGGACTGTAGTCCATCAGGCTCCTCTGTCCATGGGATTTTCCAGGCAAGAATACTTGTGTAGGTTTTCTTTCTCCAGGGGATCTTCCTGACCCAGGGATTGCACCCACATCTCTTATATCTCCTGCATTGACAGGTGGATTCTTTACCTGTAGCGCCACCTGACTATTGGTTAAAACCCAATTTGGTGATGTATCCTCTGCTCTTTCTATTTCTCTTTTATCTTTAATGTTAGTATACTGAAAGTAAGCTAGATAATTCTCTAATAAATATTGGTATTATTTATTAGGATATAAGAGTGACTTTTTTTGTTAACAAATACTTTGAACCTGAGATGAAAGTGAAAGCTTTCTGCAGAAGAGGGTGATCATTCTGCTTGGTGATCTCACCTGGGGCTTGGGCTCCTTTTTTGTTGTTGGTTTGTCATCCCTAGGCTATTAGTTTTCCTTGAAGGCATGTCCAAGATGGCTCACCATCACATCCATGTTCTAGTCACTGTGATGGGGAAGAGGAAAACTAAGGCAACACCTCTTTTTCTTAAATAAACCTGGAAATTGTATACATTCTTAAGTGTAAATGGAGAAGGAAATGGCAACACATTCCAGTATTCTTGCTTGGAAAATTCCATGGACAGAGGAGCCTTGTGGGTTACAGTCCATGGGAACTGCAAAAAGCTAGCTGCAGGGTACCTTGGAAGTTCCAGCTAATATTTTGGATCACCAATTTCAATGTGTGTATGTTTTCCCCACATCACCAAGAAATTCTGCTATACCAGCTAGGTGTAGTGCAATTCAGCTCCATTCTATCCATTACCCCTTTCTGCATTTGGAATAGTGGGTAGCTCTCTTTCTTACCTTCAGCAGGTGGTGGTGGTGTTCAGTCGCTCAGTCTGGTCTGACTTTGCGACTCGATGGACTGCAGCATGCCAGGCTTCCCTGTCCTTCACCATCTCCCAGAGTTTGTTCAAACTCTTGTCCACTGAGTTGGTGATGCCATCCAACCATCTCGTCGTCATTTGTAGTTCCCTTCTCCTCCTGTCTTCAATCTTTCCCAGCATCAGGATCTTTTCTAATGAGTCAGTTCTTCACATCAGGTGGCCAAAGTATTGATGCTTCAGCTTCAGCACCAGTCCTTCTAATGAACACCCAGGACTGATCTCCTTTAGGATAGACTGGTTTGATCTCCTTGCAGTCCAAGGGACTCTCAAGAGTCTTATCCAACGTCACAGTTCAAAAGCATTAATTCTTCAGCGCTCAGCTTTCTTTATGGTCTTTATGGATGTGAGAGCTTCCGACTCTCACATCCACACATGACCACTGGAAAAACCATAGCCTTGACTAGATGGACTTCTGTTGGCAAAGTAATGTCTCTGCTTTTAATACACTGTCAGGTTGGTCATAGCTTTTCTTCCAAGGAGCAAGTGTCTTTTAATTTCATGGCTGCAGTCACCATCTGCAGTGATTTTGGAGCCCAGGAAAATAAGATCTGTCATTGTTTCCATTGTTTCCCCATCTATTTGCCTTGAAGGGGCCAGATGCCATGAGATCTTACTTTTCTAAATGTTGAGTTTTAAGCCAGTTTTTTTACTCTCCTCTTTCACCTTCATCAAGAGATTCTTTAGTTCTTCTTCTATTTCTGCCATTAGAGTGGTATCATCTGCATGTCTGAGGTTATTGATATTTCTCCCCACAATCTTGATTCCAGCTTGTGCTTCATCCAGCCCAGCATTTCTTATGATGTACTCTGCATATAAGTTAAATAAGCAAGGTGACAAAATACAGCCTTGACATGCTCTTTTCCCAATTTATAACCAGTCTGTTGTTCCATGTCTGGTTCCAGCTGTTGCTTCTTGACCTGCATACAAGTCTCTCAGGAGGCAGGTAGGGTGGTCTGGTATTCCCATCTCTTGAAGAAGAAGTAAATAAGCCCACACATCATTATATGGATCAAGAATTGTCATGATCCACACAATCAAAGACTTTAGTGTAGTCAGTGAAGCAGAAGTAGATGTTTTTCTGGAACTCTCTTGCTTTTTCTATGATCCAACAGATGTTGGCAATTTGATCTCTGGTTCCTCTGCCTTTTCTAAATCCAGCTTGAACATCTGGAATTTCTCAGTTCACATATTGTTGAAGCCTAGCTTGGAGGATTTTGAGCATTATCTTGCTAGCATGTGAAATGAGTGCAATTGTGCAGTAGTTTGAACATTCTTTGGCATTGCCTTTCTTTGTGATTGGAATGAAAACTGACCTTTTCTGGTCCTGTGAATCTGATACAAGTCCAGTCCTTATGAACTTGTTGTGATTTTTATTCCTATTTTTAAGGGATGAGAACATTGAGATGCAGTGGTGAAGTCACAGTCGCACCAACAGTAGGTAATGGAGCTGGGATACATTATTGGAACTGGGGCACATTATTGGAGCTGGGGCACATTGTTGGAGCTGGAGCACATTGTTGGAACTGGGGTACATTATTGGAGCTGGGGCACATTATTGCATCTGTCTGTCCATACTCTGTCCCTCCGCCACCCCCACATTTCCCTCTTAATACCTCAGGCTGTAATTGTCAAGTATGTTGATGGATGAACAGGGTCAGAATTATGATAAAAGCTTCCCTCTTCACAGGGCATGTGCTACAGCTCAAATTGCATCAAAACTCCCCAAATCTTAGGGAAAAGAAAGTGGGCATTCTGTGAGCATCTTGTGTGTGATCAGTTCATGTGGGAGCCCAGAGAAGATGCTTATTCATTCATTCATTAGACAAATATTTTTTGAGCACCTACTATGTGCCAGATACTAAGGTGTTGGGGAAAGAGCAGTGAACAAGACAGACACTCTCTGGTCTCATGGAAATAGCATTCTAGTGGCAAGAGAACAAATAAAATTTACAAGATGTAATGGAGAAAAACGAAGCTGCCTAAGGAGAACTTACTTTCCAAGGTCCTCTAAGTTTCAGACCCTGGGTGGAATGCTGTCATCAACTTAAGGAACCTGTTGTCTGTGCCCAAGGAGCTCCTGGTCTTGGGAAGACAAACTTCAGAGGAGTAAATAAGCCTGCACATCATTATGTAACTGGATTGTGCTAAGTGCAATGGAGGAAAGTGACACAGCACTTTTAGAAAGGAGGAAGAGGGGGTTAATATAGCTAGTGTCTCAGACAGCTCTAGCTGCTAGAACAGAATACCATCAAGTCAGGGCTTCAGCCATGGACCTTATTATTCATCTGGAGGATGAAAGGTCAAGATCAGGATATCAGCACGGCTGGGTTCTAGTGGTAGGCCCTCTTGCTGGTTTGCAACTGGCTGCCTTCTTGCTGTATCTTCACCAGGCTGGGGATGGGATGGGCAGAGAGGCAGAGGTAGAGAGAGAGATAGAGAGAGGGGGGGAAACTCCCTCTCTTGTCTCTTCTTATGATGGTTAATCCTTTCATGAAGCTGCCACGGTCATAACCTAATCACCACCCAGAGGCTCCACCTCCTAATACCATCACATTGGAAGAGAAAGGTTAGGTCTTCAACACGTGAACACTTTCAACACATGAATTTGGTGGGGGTGGGGGGCGGGCACAAGCATGCAGTTCACAATCACTGGGATGGTCAAGAGGAACCCTCTTGAGCTGGTATTGGTGCTGAAACCTGAAGGACAATAATTTCCTAGATAGACGAGGGAAGAAATAAGGGACAGGGCAGGAGAAGTTGAAAGAGAAGGTGGCCTCGGACTGAGTGCTGAAGGGAAAGTGGTCCACATATGGAGGAGCAGGAGGGAAGGCAGTCCTAGCGAAGAGGGCAGTGAGAGGAGAGGTGGGAAATTCTGGCTGGGTGTAGGGGTTGAGAAGCAGGAAGCGATGGGAGGGGAAGACCGAGGCCAGAGATGACCTGGGACACACTCAGCTACATGCCTAAGAGCTGAAAGGACTTTGTGGGTTCATCTTGGGGCTTCATGAAGCCGTTGCTCTTGATTTTGATGAAAATGGGCATAAATTATTCACAGGTTACAGCTGAGATTTGTTCAGTGCTACATAAGAAATAAGAAAAATAATGTTCACTGAGCACTGAGCACAGGCTGAGAAGCTCAGACAAGTTGCTTACTCTTTGGGGGAAAGCTTTGCTGCCACTGGGGCTGCAGGGATGATGCTCACAGGTCCTGGGACCTTCTGGCACCTTCCTGCCTCATGATGTAGACACTTGCGGTCCCCTTGGCCAGGAAACTCTTGGTCATCACCTCCTATGTTTGACTTCTGTTTACTCTCAGGCTTGGGGGCACTGCTGCTTCTCTAGAAGTTTCCCTGAGGCCCTAGTCTAAATCATCTGCTACCTCTGCCACCCTGGTTCTCTCTCATATTACCCTATTAAAAAAAAACTTCTTTGTGCTTCTCATATTTTGAGATGTTTTGATACATGTGTGTGTTTCATGCTCACTCTCCCACTAAAAAGCACAACACTTCATAAAGAGAGGACATTTGTCCTGTTCATCCACTGATCCCCAGTCTGGCTGAGTGCCTGGCATACAGCAGGTACCAAGTGAGTATTTTTTGAAATGAAATGAATGAGCTAGGGACTGGGACCCTGGAGAGAAGTTCTACAAGTTATTGGTCATTTGCTCTTCACAGCAACCTAAAGAAAGTGTATTATTGCTAACTGTGGAAACTGAAGCCCAGGGTCACACAGTTTGTAGAAGTGGAGTGAAGTTCAAGATTCTTCCTTTGATCAATTTAACAGGCTCTCAGACAGCACCATGCACCTCTAACAGGCTGTGTGTACATGCCAAAAAAGAACACCCACACCCACATGTTTGCACACTCTATCTTTTTTCAAAGCTAGCTCCTTTGTTCCAAGGACTCAGTTCAGTCTTGCCCCTCCCTTGTTTTAACCAAGGTTTTTACATGCATGTAGTGTTCATAAGCTATTCTCAGAGTTTTACAGGCATCCCTGCCATAATCCCCCTCTGAAATGAAAAGTACTTTGTTCAATGTAGGAAGATGCTCAGATAATTCAGAGCTGCATGAACATGAAATATTGATAATTACATTGTGCCCATCTCAGAAAATATTACGTGTTACTGCCAAAAACCCATACCAAGATTCACATATCAAGTGATTTTTTTGTGTGAGTTGCAGGGGAGAACTTGTGGATTAGTCAATTTCCCCTACAATATAAATTACTGGCAAAGCAGCTGAAACCCCAGAACCTTTGGGAAGGGCCAGGAAAGTCCATAGCTATTTTTGGTATCTTTGAAGATGATGGAAATTGTACATTTCCCTGCAATCTGGCTGCCAGTCCTGGTGGTTCTCAGCTGTGGGCTGGCATGATGAAATTCTCTATGGCACCTTTTCTAACTCCTCCTCTCTTTGCAACCATGCTTTTGGGGGAAAAAATTGCTTTACTAAATTAACTAGTGTTTAAAAAATGCATTTGTTTTCTGGGTTTCTGTTCATCATAAACACAGAAAAGAGCTTGTTAGAACTTTGGATCAGAGGGAATGATGAGATAATGACAGTCCTGGGCCGCAGTCCTTTCCAGGAAATTCCCTGATCCTCAGGGAAGAGAGAGCAGTTGTGTAATATAATAAGCCAGGGGTCAGTGATCTCGAGGGCTGATTCCCCAGTGGCTCAGCAGTAAAGAATCCGCCTACAGTGCAGGAGATGCAGGAGACACAGGTTTGTTCCCACGGTTTGGAAGATCCCCTGGCAACCCATTCCAGTATTCTTTCCTGGAGGAAGATCCCCTGGCAACCCACTCCAGTATTCTCACCTGGAGAATTCCATGGACAAGGAGCCTGGTGGGTTACAGTCCTTGAGGTTGCAAGGAGTTGGACTCGACTGAAGCGACTGAGCACACACGCAGTAACCTCAATTATTTGTGCTAAAGATCCTGTGGCCTCAAAGCACGTGGAATAGTCCCTATCTGGCCCTTTGTAGAGGGGTTTCCTGACACCTACTTTAAGTGGCAATACCTGAGGCAACTTTAGTCTACTGGGTGGGATATTCACATCTTTCTGAAGGCATGTTAGTGTGTTTAATTATGAAAGGTGGTCCAGAACCCCCTTCACTGTTCCTCAGTGTTTGGCATGCAGTCACATTACTGTGTTAACACCCAGCAGCCTGGCACATGCCTGGCAGGGTTTTGGATGGAGGGACACACCTGTGCAGCTGGCACCTTCTCTGTGCTCTCAAGCAGCAGTCCCTAAACCTTTTGGCAGCAGGAGCCAGTTTCATGGAAGATGATTTTTCCATGGATTAGGACAATGTTTTGGGGATGACACAAGCACATTTTCTGTGCACTTTATTTCCATTCTTATTACATCTGTTCCACCTCAGATAATCAGGTATTAGATCCTGGAAGTTGGGAATCCCTGCTCTAAGGCAATTAGTCTTATCCTCAGGCAATTCTCCCAGTAAGTCATATTACAATCCCTCTTTGAACATGAGAACCCTGAAGTAAGGGAAGTTAGCATGCCCAGGGAGCAGTTAGCAGGGTGAGACTCTACCCCACACTCCACCTCCACAGCCTGTGCTCCTGTCTCCCCACTGATGGCTTCTTCCAAATGGCCATTTCTGATCTAGCCAGGGATGTGCTGGGGCTTAAGGAGAGGAAATGTAAGCTTTGAGGTCAGCCACACCTGGCCTTACCTCTTGCCTGCAGGGAGCCAGCACAGGCTATCCCACCCATGACAAGGTCATGTGGAAGAGATCTGATAAGAAAGGCTTCAGGACTCGATGGACACCCCGGACCTGCCCGAGCATCTACCCCCAAAACCAGAAATCTGACCATCTTACTATTTTATATCTTTCACCAACTCTTCTGACATTAACAGGGGGCTATCCCTGACCACCTTTCTCTGGAAAAATCAACTTAGGGCTCTAGCTAATAAGTCTCCTGGACATGATAGGAGTATTTCAACTTAAACCCCTCTGATGGCTTTCTAGCTTGCCTAACAGGTTTATCCAGACTCTTGCAGCTATGCATATGATTATTCACAGCCTCCCAACTGTGAGAGGCATGGGATGCCTAAAAATATAGAGCCTTTGAAAGAGTTAAAAACTATTAAAGTAGTGCTGGTGTAAGATTTCGCTGTTGAGCCAATGCTTGCTGCTAAGTTCCCATATCCCTTATCCACTGTGGACCTGGGAGTGCATTAGTTAACATAGTTGGAATGAAAGAAAAAAAGTGTAGCCTTGAAATTAACCACATCAGACCTTTGAGCTAATTGGTTCTTTCTTGTAACTCTCTGCACCTTTGCTCCGTGAGAAATATAACTCTGTTTAGCATTTTCTGAGGCTGACATAGATTAGAAATATAAAGAAAAAACACTTTGAGGGAAAATAAGTTTTCTGGTTGAGCAGCCTTTATCAAAAGAGGGTCAATAAAATGTCCACAGGCCTCCAAGGCCAGAAGATAATGTACACAACATTGTTTATGGGAAAGGTTTGCAGAAAAAAAATCCTGGTTTCGATAAGGGCAAAACTGCTGGAATGTTTGGGCTGACTCTGTATGACCTTGCATCTTTCATTTCCCCTCTATGTACAAGTCAAGGTATAAAAGTCCCTTTTGAAAATAAAGTTACAGGCCTCACTCACTGAAGAAGCTTGGTCACCCTGTGTCTTTCTTTCTCTCTCTTACTCTCTTTTTCAGGCTGATCCCTTGGAGCATAGAGGCTCTCTGCATTCACTTATCTGCCTGGGCTTCTAAGACCTGAACGGGAAGATGCTCTGTGTCTTCACTCCCCCAGGAGACCTGGAGGGTGCCTGTGGCCTCCGTAAACAGAGCAAGTCCCTTGTCTTGGGGCTTTATTAGCTTTCTGTGTAAACCAAGGAATATCAGCTTCTATTCTTTCCTCATTCGTTCATTCATTCATTCATTCACCAATGCCATTTCTCCTGAGGGTTCCCCTGGATCCTGTGGGGGCTGGACCCTGGCACTTGCCTGGTATGTGACCTTAGGCAAACATATCACCTCTCCATTCTCCTTCTCTGCAGCATGGAAGCAATAAGAAGTCACCTTATGGGCTGTTCTAGGGCTGGCTGATATTGATAGTCATGATAGCTCACACTGACATGGAATTACCATATGTCTAGCACTGTTCAAAGTCATTCATATACTTTTGCTCAGTTATCATAACAACCTAGGAGTGGGGTACAGCTACACACTGACCAGTCCACGGTCACTCCTTCATAAGTAGTGAAGCCACGATGTGAAACCCAGGTATATGCTCTAGGCTCCATGCCCATAGCATGCCCATAGCAACTGCTCTTTGGTCACAAACAGACCACTGTTACAAACATGAGCCTCCATCAGCCCTTTCCTAGAATGGGGACCGTTACTATGCCTTCTGGGATTACATGTGATATTCCATGTATAAGGGCATGGTGCATAGAAATTCAGCACAATTAGTCAGTTCAGTTCAGTGGCTTAGTTGAATATTTAGGACTGATTTCCTTTAAGATGGACTAGCTGGATCTCCAAGGGACTCTCAAGAGTCTTCTCCAACACCATAGTTCAAAAACATCAATTCTTCAGCGCGCAGCTTTGTTTATAGTCCAACTCTCACATCCATACACAACTACTGGAAAAATAATAGCTTTGACTAGATGGACCTTTGTTGGTAAAGTAATGTCTCTGCTTTTCAATATACTATCTGGGTTGGTCATAACTTTTCTTCCAAGGAGTTTTTTTTTTTTTTTTTAATTTCATGGCTGCAGTCATCATCTGCAATGATTTTGGAGCCCAGAAAAATAAACTCTGTCACTCTTTCCATTGTTTCCCCATTTATTTTCCATGAAGTGATGGACCAGATGCCATGATTTTAGTTTTTTGAATGTTGAATTTTAAGCCAACTTTTTCACTCTCCTCTTTCACTTTCATCAAGAGATTCTTTAGTTCTTTGCTTTCTGCCATAAGGGTGGTGTCATCTGCATATCTGAGGTTATTAATATTTCTTCCAGCAATCTTGATTCCAGCTTGTGCTCCTTCCAGCCCATCATTTCTCATGATGTACTCTGGATATAAATTAAATGAGCAGGTGACAATATACAGCCTTGATGTACTCCTTTCCTGATTTGGAACCAGTCTGTTGTTCTATGTCCAGTTCTAACTGTTGCTTCTTGACCTGCATACAGATTTCTCAAGAGACAGGTCAGATGGTCTGGTATTGTCAGCTCTTGAAGAATTTCCCACAGTTTGTTGTGATCCACACAGTCAAAGGCTTTGGCATAGTCAATAAAACAAGAGTAGATATTTTTCTGGAACTTTCTCGCTTTTTTTGATGATCCAGTGGATGTTGGCAATAAACAAATGTCCTGAGGCGAGATCTTATTTTTTCCTGAAAACTTTAAGATGATTGCAATGAACCCACTTTCCCCAGCATTCATCACCAAAGCCGAATCTGGGCTTGCGCACAGGTAAGAACTAGAAGTTGTCTCCTTTGTCCCAGTCTCTGCTTAATCCGCCTTGTGGTCTAAGCAGATGAAGCCGAGGACTCTTGGCCTTCCTTCTCTTCCTCCACATGTGTCACATCACAGAAACTCCACTCTGCCCCTGCCTGGTTAGTGCCTGTTCCTGGCAAGGCTCAGTGGAAGCATCACATCCTCTTGGAGGCCTTTTTTGACTCTGGCCTAGGTCAAGCGTTGGGGAGGTAATTCTCACAGCTGCTTTGCTATGATACATCCCTGCCAGTATGGGACTTGCTCCCTGGTCGACTACCAGCATCGGATCATGAACTCTGGGAGGGCAGGGCTGTGTGTGATTATCTGGGAGAGGACTTCTCCAGCTTTAGTGCCCACAAAATCCATTTGGGGAGCTTTACAGCTCTAGAAGCACTGAGACCAGCTCCAAAATGTCTGGCTCAATAGTGCTAGGCTGTGCCCCAGAAATGGGCAATTAAAAAAAATTTTTTTAAATTATTTCATTATATATTGTTGTTAGTTGCTTAGTCATGTCTGACTCTTTGTGACCCCATGGACTATAACCCACAAGACTCCTCTGTCCATGGGATTCTCCAGGCAAGAATCTTGGAGTGGGCTGCCCTTTCCTCCTCCAGGTGATTATACATTGTTTGCTATTTACACTGAGTGAAGGGTTCTTTAAGCTCTACAGTGCTATATCATTTTCAAAAGTTCCACAAGATGCTTTCATGTGGTCGCGTGTCAGCCACTTTTCCTACAGTCTCTGCACCTATATTGTCTGGCTCCCACCCACCTGCCCGCTGGTGGCCACTACTCATTGGATTTGTGAGTTTGCTGTTTTGTTTTCTCACTAGTTTTCTGTATTTTTTTTAAGATTCCACACACAAGTGATATGCAAAGTATTTGTCTTTCTCTGTCTGACTCATTTCACATAGAGCAATACCCACTCAGTCTGTCCATGTGGCTGCAGATGGTGATATTCTGTTCCTGTTTATGGCTGAGTAGTATTCCATCATATATAAATACCATATCTGTTTTATCCATTTACCTGTCGATGGACACATGTTGCTTCTACATATCAGCAATTGTAAATATTGCTGCTGTGAACATTGGTATATGTATTTTTTTGAATTCGTGTTTTTGCTATTTTTGGATGTATACCCAGGAATGGACTTGCTGGGTCAGAATGGTAGTTCTCTTTTAGGTTTTTTGAGCAGTATCCATGCTGTTTTCCATAGTGGCTGCAGTAATTTACATTCCCACCAACGGTATACAAGGTTTCCCTTTTCTCTACGTTCTTGATAACACTTGTTGTGTTCTTTTTGATGATAATCCTTCTGACAGGTGTGAAGCGGTATCTCTTTGTGGTTTTAATTCAAATTTCCCTGATGCATAAATCAGCATTTTTCACTGCTAACTCCCTTCCTCCCATCATTGGTAGGAACTGAAAATCCTTGAGGGCAGGACTGGGTCTGCCTGGTCATCCCTTGGTCCCCAATCCTTAGCTCAGTGTGTGTGTGTGTGTGTGTGTGTGTGTGTGTATGTGTGTGTGTGTGTGTGAGGCAGACAGTGCATACATATGTGCTGGATGACTGGGAAGAAAAGCTGCTACCTTTTACCTTGACCAGTTTCTCAAGGCATCCACAGGCCACCTGCATGAAAAGTACCTTGGTGGTGTACTTAAAAGTACCTTGTTAAAAATTCAGAGTCCCGGGCCCCAGCCCTATTGAGTCAGACTCTCTAGGGATGTAGCCTTTATTTTTCTTTTAAGCCAGCTCTCTGGCTACTATTTGTGTGCTCGAAGTTGTTGTTGATCATTGCTGTTGGCAGGGAGTAGATACATTATGTACCTGGATTGGCAGTTTGTCGAGGATAGTACCTGTGTTGAATCTTTCTGCTAAATCTTTCCTAGTGCTGTGCAGAAGGCATAAATGAGTTATTTGCATCTTCACTGAGTTACCAGGACAGAAGGGTCTGTCTCCAGCAGACCCTCAGGTCTGTTTGTTGTGGCTGAGATGTAATATGTTTGGTGCCTCATAAAGTCATTTTCAGCTTTCCAGGTGGCACTAGTGGTAAAGAATCCACCTGCCAATGCATGAGACACAAGAGATGAGGGTTTGATACCTGAGTCGGGAAGATCCCCTACAGTAGGCAATAGCAACTCCAGTTAGCGACACTCCAGTATTCTTGCCTGAGAAATCTCATGGACAGAGGAGCCTGACAAGCTACAGTCCATGGGGTTGCAAAGTTCAGTTCAGTTCAGTTCAGTCACTCAGTCATGTCTGACTCTGCAACCCCATGGACTGCAGCATGCCAGGCTTCCCTGTCTCCATAAACAATTCCCAGAGCTTGCTCAAACTCATGTCCATCAAGTTGGTGATGCCATCCAACCATCTCATCCTCTGTCATCCCTTTCTCCTCCCACCTTCAATCTTTCCCAGCATCAGGGTCTTCTCCAATAAGTCAGTTCTTTGCATCTTGTGGCCAAAGTATTGAAGCTTCAGCATCAGCATCAGTCCTTCCAATGAATACTCAGGACTGATTTCCTTTATGATTGACCGGTTTGATCTCCTTGCTGTCCAAGGGACTCTAAAGTCTTCTCCAACACCATCATTACAAGGAGTCAGACACAACTGAAGTGACATGCATGCAAAGTCATTTTCACAAAAGTTATTTCATTTGAAGAGGCAATAAAGGGAACTAGTATCTGTCACTCACGTGTGAGCCTGGCAGAGCACAAAACACTTTATGCGTATTGTGTTACTTCATCTGCCTCACAGTCTGATGGAGTGAAGATAACTCCCCCATTTTACAGATGTAAAAAGTGAGGTTCAGACCTGCCCAAAGCCTCACAGTGAACAGATTATGAGCTGGAATCTGATCCTAAGACCATCTCCCTCCCAAGTTTCTGCCCTTGTTTTCTCTTTGTTTTGGCCACTCCATCTTTCCTCTTGAGATCCCTGTGCTATAAGTACTTTGTGTCTACTTCAGAGGTGAGGAAACAGATGAGAGAGTTTCAAAGTCACTCAAGGATGTTGGAGCCAGAAGTCTTAACCCTACATGTTACATCCTCACATAGAGGAGATGGTAATGGCATCAGCCCCTCTGGGCTCCTGTCGTCTGAGTATGGGGCAGCAATTCTCCTCTAAGACAAGTTCTCCCAGATGACTGTGGCCGATGCAAACACATATGTCTTTAGATTTCTAGATGGCAGCTAGAAGGATTCAGGGCAAGATGTCATGTGGGAGGCACCAGCGTTCTTGCTACAGAAACTGTAAGAATCCAAAAGGATCTGGAAAGGGCTTTAGGCAAGGGAAAGCCCTTACAGACATAGACCATTCTGCTGGCATAACTTGGGCTAATATAAGCCCAGGTAACATGGCTGCCCCTGGAGAAGGGAATGGCAAGCCACTCCAGTGTTCTTGTCTGGAGAATTCCATGGACAGAAGAGCCTGGAGAGCTGCAGTTCATGGGGTCACAGAGAGTCAGACAGGAATGAGTGATTAACACACCCACACACAAACATGATTGATTGTAGCGGGACTTTCTTCATCACCAACTCTAACCAATCATAATTACTCAGATTCAAGCAGTCCTTTAAAAATACTGAGCTGTTGAGACCCAGGTAAAACAGAGATAAAAATAATACACACTAGGGAAATTATTCATATAGTGGTCAAAGAAGTGCACAGATAAACAAGGGGTGCTGTTTTATACCTATGAAATAAGTGAAATAAACGGGAAAATCACAACTCCCGGTGCTGGTCAGGATGTGGTAAAACTTGTGCACTTGGTTTTCTGAGGAGTGGAGTGAATGGACATAGCACATTTTAAAAAGTAGTAGAAAGTTCTACGAAAATTCAAACAGTGTTGCTTCCTTTGATCTAAACTTTTTACTCTCCAGGGAAGTAACTTAGTGGAAACAAAAAAGTTATACACACTAAGAGGTTTGCTGCAACAGTATCTAAAAGAGCAAAAGAAAACAAGAAAAAAGAAGGCTACAAAGCCCCTCCTAAGGGGCTCTGTCTGTGGACAAGAGCAGGGGCCAGCAGGAAGATCCCAGTGTGTGGGAGGAGCTGGTGGTGGCAAGAACCGGCACTGGCATCCAGAGTGGCAGCAGCCGTGGTGACGGGAAGGGATGAGGACGTGCAGGTGGAGCCTGCACTGTCTGCCCCAAACAACCCTACTAACCAGGTGTCGTGGAGACGCCTCCACCTGGCTAGTAAGACCACCTCCTGATGAGCAAACACTCATGACTGCGGCTGATGCTGCCTCTCAGGAGACCTCACATCTGCCTCTTGCACAAAAGTGCCAGCTGTGCAGGCACATCACAAGCTTCATGGACTCCTTTACTCTCCACAAGACCCCATGTGCTAGGCTATTACTTCCTAATAGGCCCCCGGAGAGCAGATTTGGGAGGAACATTAGATATCTTCTGTCTAAAAACTATGTGATCTAGTAACAAATAATTATTAATAGTTATATTAATTAGTATTCCTATGTATAATGGTTATCACAGTATAACTAAGTAGTGTGGTCTTCATGCCAGACATCATCTCACTTTACCATCTCCCCCAGGTCACTTCATTTTTGTTGGGTGTAATTACCTTCCTCATTTTGCAGATGAGGGGAATTCTTGCTTGGAAGTTTGAAGCAGTTTTCCAAGACCACACAGCTAATTAAAATCAAGCTGAGGCTCCCAGCAGCTTTGTCTGCCCAGAGGCCATAAACTGATCACCTTCCCACGTCTGTGGAACAAGACATTGAGCTCCCAGCTGGACACAAAGATGCCTAGGTTGGTCCAGGTAGGAGGCTCTGGGAGCCTCCCAGACAAGCCCTGGAGGCCAAGATTGCCAGTTGACAGGTGACCTAAGCCACACTGGCCCCTCTGTCCTGCTTTCTCATTGGCTGTTCCCCTCCCAGGACCAGTGCAGCTGGCAGGGATTTATCGCCAACACTGCTTCTGTTAAGTTTGCAAAATGAAAATGAAAAGCAAAATGCCTGGGGTTACGGTGCTGGGTTTGGAACAGAGGCAACGTAACTTTCTGGAGCTGGTAGCTAGCTTGTCACCACCCACACCCGTCTGGCAGGTTGGAGCTGATGTGTGTGAGCCAAGAGGCGCCAGCGATATTTCTGCCCACTGGCAGGCACAAAGGCTCAGGCTGATGCGGAGGACAGGCAGCTGGCTGTAGTGGCTTTTGTGTGGTCTCACCAACCAGCCTGGGGTCCACATTCTCTGACGTGGCCCCATGTGAGGGTGAAACAGATGACTGATGCTGCTTTGAGGGTTCTCATCTTGTGTCCCACAGAGGAAGTGTAGCGTGGAGTTGGAAGTGAGTGAGACTTCTGAATCTCAGCTGTGCCTTGGATGACCTTGGACCACCACTTCACCTCTGGGCTTTGTTTTCCTCATCTGTAAAATGGGGATGCTAGGAATTCCTACCTAGCAAGGGTTAAATTATACAGTGCAAGTAATGTGGGTTATCCCTGAGTACACAGTACTTCTTACCTATTATTTGTTCTTTTTTTTTTATCAAAGGTAATTAGTTTGCCTGGATCCTTTTCTATAACTCTATATGTTTGGTTACATAATATTTCCAGAAGGAGTAAAGAGGGAACCTGTATTGATTGGCCCACCTCTAACCCAGGGATTTTATTCAGCATTGAGTTATTCCATGTATTGTTAGAGACATTCAGTTCCTGGGAGAGTAGAGGAAAATACATTTTTTTCAACAAAAGAAAACCTCCAATGCTACAAAGTTGCCTCTTGATGCAAGAGCACTCAGCAGGGAGAATCAGGAGCACAAAGGACTTGACCACTGGGGTCTCTGGCTCTGACCCCACTGGCCCCCTTTAATGCTGTGGTCTCCACCCAGTGCAGACCTCCACCCAGTGTCCACTGAGCTTGCAGAGATAGTCCAGACACATTGATAAACATCCAGGAAAATCAACCTGGAGAACCCAGGCACAGCTTGGGTTCCTTGATCCCAGGGACAGCTTTCCCTATTTCATTTTGAAGATCCTTCTTACTCCCTAGGTAACGGATGGCAAGAATGAGATGTGGTCTCTCTTTTCGGGTGACAAGTTGGTTCTGTGCAGAGAACTGCTCTATTTTCCATTGAGTAGACCATCCACTTGGTCAAAACTTCACAAACTCAGAGCATTCATCCCATGGATAAATGTAGATTGTGATAAGAGGGGCTTTCATTTGTAGAGGATGGGCTAGAGACATTTTCCATCAGAATTCTGCTTCTCCAGTCCCCTCTCACCATCACATGATAACGTAGGGATAGAGGGAAGCAAGCATCCCTCACCCCATGAAAACTCTGGGGTCCTCTCTAGCTTGGAAATGAAGAAGGTGAATAGCTATAAGGCTGTGGACTTTCCCCTGCTCCATGGCTTCATAATTATAGCACCTTCTTTGATCCATCCAGAATTTCTGGGAGACTATAAAGGGAAAATAATTGTTTTAAAAAAATAGATTCCTCAAATTTACAATGTTAAAGTAGTAGGTCCTTCTCTGGACCTTAGTCTCCCAATTTATACATGAAATGGTTGACATAGAGGAGCTCTCGGTTGCTTTGAATCTCTGGTGGAGTTCTGTGAGTTTTCTGCTTCCCCAGCATTTGAAAGCCTCTGGGGACAGGTGGAAATTAACCAGGAAATGGTCCTCTCCAAGGCCACGGGCATTGTGGGCACTTGACAGCTTGGCGTGGTCCCAGCCCAGTCACCTTGGGTCTGCTAATGAGGCTGCAAGAGACAGACACACAAGCGTGGTCAGGATGAGAGGTAATGACTGGTTGATTAAATTGATTAAATTACATTTCTAGTCTGGGAGGCCAGGGTGGGAAGTGGAGTTAAAATTTTGCCAAAGGCTTTTTGAAAGAGAAAAGGAAAACGCACCAACGTGTTTTGAATTCTCTTTCTGTGCTAAGAACAGCACATACATTGTGTCTTCCTAGGTGGACAGGGAGGCCTGGCGTGCTGCAGTCCATGGGTTGCAAACAGTTGAACACGACTGAGCAACTGAACAACCACAGGCTGTACTTTTAGGCTGAAATATCACCTTTCTTTTCCATGCCAAGCAAACAGAGGCTCAGAGAAGTTAAATGAGTTTTCAGAGGACCCATGGGGAATTCATGGAAGAAGTCAGGCTTAGGGTTCCCTTTATGTTCCATGCTTCAGTTCTCCCATCTGTAAACCTCATAAAGTTGCAAGGATTAAATGAGTAAATGCTACATAAAGCAGGAAAACACGTGTCTCCCCCATAGTAAGTGTTCATAAATATTAATCTCTTGGACTATGAGTGATTCCTAACGCCCACATTTCATTCTCAGGGAAGACCAAAGCTCCTCCAAATTTCCCAAGCTCACGTGAGAAACTGCATTTCAAGATTACCTACTTTCAAAGGAACCCAGTCCAAGCAAACCTACAAGAGTCGTTCTAACTGCAGCTCATGTGGCATGAACCTTGGTGTTTAGGTAGCTTCATCTGCAGGGAATTTCATCTTTGGAGGATACTCACCTGTTTTGTCCAATGGCAACTCACACAAGGGTACAAGGCAAACAGAAGCTCACACACATGTGCATGGACACTAGCGGTCCTCTGGGAAGTGTGACATTTCTGCTTTTATGGTAACAGCCTCTGCTAATGACCTGGTCTTACTTTTGCAAGTATAGGTGCACACACAGGTGCATGCATCAAAAGTGGATTTAAAGGTCCTCTTAAAAAGCTTCATGGTGATTATCTTAGGATGGTGGGCTGTGGTTGGTGTTTTTCTTTTTGTATTTCTCAGAGCTCTCTAGTGTTTCTTCAAAGAACATGTTGCTTAATAAAATAAAATACAATATACTATAATGGGCCTTGTCAAGCTGTGTGTGTGTATGTATATATGCACATGTGCTGGCCATGATACAGCATGATTTCTCTATATGTTAGCTCTTTTTTCTTCAGTTGCAAAATTTAATTGTAAAGATCAATCAGTGGTTATTGGTCAAACCAATCCATGTTAATAGCTTGCACGTGTGTATGGATGTGAGAGTTGGACTGTGAAGAAAGCTGAGTGCCAAAGAATTGATGCATTTGAACTGTGGTGTTGGAGAAGACTCTTGAAAGTCCCTTGGACTGCAAGGAGATCCAACCAGTCCGTCCTAAAGGAAATCAGTCTTGTATGTTCATTGGAAGGAGTGATGCTGAAGCTGAAACTCCAATACTCTGGCCACCTGATGCAAAGAGCTGACTCATTTGAAAAGACCCTGATGCTGGGAAAGTTTGAAGGAAGGAGAACAGAGGATGAGATGGTTGGATGGCATCACCGACTCAATGGACATGAGTTTGAGTAAACTCTGGGAGTTGGTGCTGTAAGGGGAGGCCTGGTATGCTGCAGTCCATGGGGTCACTAAGAGTCGGACATGACTGAGCTCCTGAACTGAACCAAACTGAGCTGATATAAACAGACACTGTGCCCTGATTTGGCTGGGTGGTGAAGGAAAATGTTTGAACTGTTTATTTGTGTATCACCTAAACTGAGCCTTGCTGACAGCCATGGTAAACTGGAAATAGTAGCCAGTGCTTCCCTGGGGCTGCTGTGAGGGGTAAAGGAGTCTTTATGTGTCTAACTTGGAGTCTGGGTAAATTATAAGGGGCTCAAGAAACATGAGTAAAATCTGCTTCTCACTTAGCAGGGGTGGATAAGCTCATAAAGAGTAGGAGGCCTCTGATGTAGAATGTGCCATATAAAGGTGTGTGGGCATGCTCACAGACGGATGTCTGGGCTAAGAGAATGTCGTCATCATTGTTGCTGTTTGCTTTGTAGACGGGAGGAGCACAGAGGCCCCATAAAAATGCAGAAGTAAAGTTAGGCCACATAGAGGAGCCGTAGTCATCTACACAGCACCTCCTGGTTCTGGGTAATGCGCTGACTTCTGATGAATGTCATCTCATTTCCCTTTGTCAAAAGCCCAGGGATCGTGGATGTTGTTATTTCTGGAGGCATATGTTACAGTAGCAGTGAAAGGACGCAGGTGGCATCTAGAGGAATCTTGAGCAGTCCTGAGCTGCCACCTCCTGTCTATTAATACCCCTTCCTTAGATGGCACAATCTCTCTCCAAACTCGAAGCCAGAGTTTCCCAACCGTGGCATGATTGTCATTTTGGGTGGAATAATTCTCTGCTGCGGGGTCTATCCTGTGCTTTGCAGAGTGCTTAGCAGCATCCCTCATGTCTACCCAATAGATGCTAGTAACCTTTCTCCTCCTCCAGGTGTGACAGACAAAAATGTCTCCAGAAAGGGCAAGGGTCATCTGGTGACAAAATCTCCATGTCCTCATAAGAACTCCTGCTCTAAGCATAATCTGTATATGAAAGATGCTGAATGAATGCAACTCAGACTGAGTTCCATGTTTATGTAACCTGCTACTTGCCTAATACCTTCACTTAGATGCTTTTCAGGTCTCAAGCTTAGCACGCTCAAAATGAAACTCCTGGTGCTTCATCGGTCTGTCCTCAGTTTTGCCCAAGTCAGTTAAAGGCAACTTCACTCACTCAATTGCTCATATGAAAAGCATCAAACATAGTCTTTCTTTTTTTCACATCCAATGTATTAACAAGATCTATTCAACCTCCAAAATATTTCCTGAACCCATATCCTTTGCTGCAACTCAGCCACTTACGTCGTTTAGTCTGGCCTCATCTCTTACTTGGACAACTCACACACGTCTGTTTCTACTACTTGCCTCATTTCATTTCATTCTCCAAACAATATTCTTGTAAAGTCTGCTGTTGCTGCTAAGTCGCTTCAGTCGTGTCAGACTCTGTGCGACCCCATAGATGGCAGCCCACCAGGCTCCCCTGTCCCTGGGATTCTCCAGGCAAGAACACTGGGAGTGGGTTGCCATTTCCTTCTCCAATGCATGAAAGTGAAAAGTGAAAGTGAAGTCGCTCAGTTGTGTCTGACTCTTAGTGACCCCATGAACAGCAGCTTACCAGGCTCCTCAGTCCATGGGATTTTCCAGGAAAGAGTACTGGAGTGGGGTGCCATTGCCTTCTCCATTGTAAAGCCTAAATCTGAGCAAATAGCTTCCCTGCCTAAGTCATTCCAGCCACTTATCATCACATGTAGAATAAAACCCAAACTCTTAACCATGGCCTTAGTAGCCTGGGTTGTTGTGGTCCCGGCCACCTTTGCTGACATCATTGCATCACATTTTCATCTTGTTGAAAGCTCTGAAGCCACACGCATTGCTTTCTTTCTGTTCCACAAACTTAGCAGCCTCATTCTGTCTTCAGAACTGTTGCCCTTTCTGTTACATCTTATGGAAATATTTTGCCCCCAGAGACCAGAATTTTCCCTCCCCCAGACTTGGCACACACTGTTTATCTTTAGTGGCTGTGGCCCTCTGCTATTTATATGGCCAGTTCCTTTTAGTCCAGATTCAATATTAGCTTCTCAGATTACCTTTCATTGATCAGCCAATCTTAAATTTTTCCCCTGTCACCCTCTATCTCAAGATTGTTTCCTTGATTTCTCTTGAAAAATATGTATTTATACATTTAGATGTTTACTTTTAAAATCATTTCTCAGTAGAACATTGCCTAGGACACAATCTGGCTGAAAACTATTTTAAATTAACTGTTGGATATGATTGAAATTCAAGTTTCCATGATTTTCCCAAGAACTGTCAAGAAATGGCTTCCAGCTTCTCTCAGTTTCACTAAGAAAACCCTGTTACCAACGTGAGCAGAGAACAGCAGAGGTTACTTCTGGCTGCCTCAACTTGCTTTCCTGACCAGATATTTCTTCAAGAGCCTTAGGAGCTCTTAAAGATCAGTGTTAGTAACACAGAGTCCCAGGGAGCTGTCCTTGGTGCTGATATTTGACAGGTTAGTGAGGAGGGAAGATGCCGCAGTGAGGACTGTATGTCAGAAAGGTGAACGCTGACTGCCTGAAGCTCTGAGAGTTTCCAAAGTTTGAATCAAGGGCAGAGGAAAGTGATTGGCAGCATGAAGGGGCTCCAGGGAGGCAGTACCTTCTGCTTGAAATTCCTCTTCCTTACGCTGTGATCCTTCTGCTGAAGAGCTCATGTTTTATCTTCATGTTGGATATTTAAACATTCAAGATGATCTCTGAAGAGAAAGAAAACATTCCAGGGTCTTGACATTTGCTCCACACTCCACACTGAGATATTGAAAAATGAGGGGGATAGGATGTTTTACTTTAAAGATGTCAAGGGGCAAAGTAAGGAAGTGCCCCTGGAAGCATTTAAAATATCTTACGTGGTTCTGAATATTTGTTCATTTATTCGACACACAGTTCCTGAGCACTTGATCTATGCCAGGCTCTGTGCCGTATACTCATAGATGCAATCTCTTATAATTTTTACAAAATGCTTGAAAAATTCTTTATTCCCCTTTTGTGCATACAGAATCTGAGGCTTAAAAAATAACATGTCTAGAATCTCCCAGGCAGTAGCAGAGATAGGAGCTTTCCAACTCCAAATGCCATGCTCTTTATTTTCACTTTAGGATTCATTTAAAGATATTTAACATGAAAACAGAGGTATAAATAATAATATACCATCCAACTTTAAGAAACAAAATATTACAATAAAGATGTAGCCTTTCGGAGAGAGAAGACACAGCCCCCTCCATTGCAAGTCCTATTTAGCTTCTTCAGGGAACATTCATTAGACATTTCTTTCATTTATTTTTCTCACACATATCATTTACTCCTACCACATGTGCACATATTTCCTCAATATATATATTAGAAATATCTGCACACTTAAAAAATTTAATATTACTGTTATTTGTTCTGTATGTATTCTTTTGTGGCATCTTTTCACTAATACGATTCTGAGGTTCTTTCAAGTAGTTCATTTATAAATGAGAATAAGTTCATCCATTTTCCCCATGACCTTGCCACAAGACTTCACCTTCAAAAGTTCTCAGTCTAGTGAGGACATTAGAAGATAACTTACAGAAGTATAAGATAAATGGTAGTAAGGCATAAGGAATTAGAGCCTTGATGATATTGAAAACAACCAACCTAGCTTAGGGAGATCATGGAGGACTTCATGGAGGAGGTGCCACTTGAAACAGGTTGAGGAAAGAAGGGACAAGATAACCTAGAAGGCAGGAACAGCAGATGCAAAGATATGGCCAGGTAAGAGAGAGCCTCATTTTGTGCTGCTAAAACTCAAATTATAAAAAGGGAAGTAAGTAGTGGGGAGGCAAGGCTTATGGGGACATCTGAGGGCTTGATAACAAAGGGTTTGTGGTGTCCTTTCCTTGGTATTGTGCTCAGCTACAAAGGGTAGTCATGGTCATTCTGAAAGATGGGGATATTGAAGTTTAAAAAAGTTACAGCCCCAAGCTCACCCAGCTGCAAAGTGACAGTGCAGGAACCAAGCTCGAGCCCTCCTGAAGCTTCCTTTTGTGTCATAGATTTGAAAGTTACATTGGCAGATAGGAAAGGCAAGGAAATGTTTTCAGGAAAGCTGGATGTGGAGTGTATGGTGAAACTGGATGCACTATATATATGTGTGTGTGAAAAAAAAATCAGAATACCTGATTTCAACTTATAAAAAAATTCAAGTGTCTCTTAATATTTTAAGTGTTGTAACTAATTCAAACATTTAAGAAGCATGATGGTTCAATCAGAACATGTTTGTGGCTTACCACCTGCCCGTGGTAACTTTTTGTGACTTTTGAAGACACGATCAAGTAATGCCTGAATATATTAAAGATAGATAGGTAAATAGGAATAGGAATCACACAGATAGTGATCACCCATTTTACGTGTGAAATATTGAGGCCTAGAGAAGAGAAGTTTCATATAGGGACTTACTCCAAGTACATGTCCTTTTCACACAGTTCCACCTCAGTGCCTCTCCATGCTAAAGGTTGTTGTCATTCAGTAGATGTTTGTTATTCTTCATCACCTAACAGCTAAACCCCTTCCTCTGTCTGAAGACTCTCTCATTTGGGGCAGAATACACCTTTCGCTACAAAGAAATGAAAGTGCCAGACCCTTTTCTAGGCTCTGCATGGTACTGAATTTGTCCTTCAAGTGGACCACAGCCTGGACTTTGAATTATAAGCTAGAGAAAAATAAAAATAAAGAAGGCAGGTTCATGCCAAATCATTGGTGGTGATGGGTTGTAGTAATGGTGGCTTCATCCAAGTTCCAGTTCTAATATCAGGACCCATAATATTGCCAGTGTAAGCTGTAGTCTGTTCTTTGTAGTGGGGCTGCTAAGAATTGACATATTTACTGGGTCAACAGTGCACAGTGACTTGGAGAAATTGTCCTTGTCTATATAGCAACTATACCCAGTTCTCCAGCCATCTTTGGGAAGTAAGAGGTATTCAGTCCCCTTACAACAAATCTTGTGTGTGTGTGTGTGTGTGTGTGTGTCTGCTGAAATTGGAGCCAGTGTCTTATACAGGTTCCCGATCCTGGGCTCCCAGAAAACATACGAGAGATAGCTGGGAGCTTTTCATAATGACTTTTCTTCTTTCAACACTTCACTCACCAAAGTTCCATTTAGAATTACTGACAACAGTTTTCTGATTGCCTGTGATAATATATTCTGGCTATTTACAACTCCATCTGTGGGGAGAAAAAAATCCTCCTGAATTCCTTGAGTGATGGCCTTTGCATAATTTTGCTTTGCCCTCTTATTCCTCTGATTGTTGCTCCTCTAAATAGCCATGGAATACTAGATTGTCTTTCTTTCCAAATCACAAGAGCTGAAGTTTCTCTTCGAAATCTCATTTTCAGAGAATGTGAAGGTTTGCATACGTATTTGTGTCTTCTTCATTTTTTCCCAAAATCCTTGTTTGAGAACACTGTATCAGCCAAGACAGGCTAGATTGTATCATGGTAAGAAGTCATCCTGAAATCTTAGTGTCTTAGAAGAAGAATGGTTTATTACTATCTATCCTGAGTCAGCCAGGCTGTACAAAGTTTTTACTCAGATCCAGCTGATAGAAAAGCCTCTGTCTGGAACATTCTCAGTTATATAGCAGAAAGAAAAGAGATGTAGCAAGTAATGTGCTGACTCTAAAAACTTTCCCCAGGAAATGACTCATTACTTTCTTTCTACTTTCATGGGCCAAAACCATCACACGATTTACTTCTAAGTTCAACAGAGTGAGACGTACAGGAAAGGGAAGCACAGAGTGAGAAGGTTCACAGTAGTTGCTGGGTGTTCAGTTCCTTTACTGTGCCTCAAACAGAAACAATTCCACTCTTTCCTAAGGGACACGTTTCAGGAGTGCTCCCACCCCTGACCCAGTCGCTGCTTCAGACTCAAAGTTCAGGATCTCTGCCGGATGTGTGGCAATTTCTGCAAGGTCTTTACCAGATATGTGACTCCTGGATCCAGAGGGCAGTTGTTACAGCTGGGTTTCCTTAGAATGGGACCCCAGGATAGGGATTCAAGTACAAATGGTTTTTCCAGGGAGTGAAGGAAAAGGTGATAGAAGATTGGGGAAATGAGATTAAGCACGGAAGGTAGCCGATAAAAGGCATGGACAGCTAAAGAGATATCCCATTGGAGAAATTATGGGCACCAGAGAAGTCACATACCTGGGGATTATCCCACCTGAGGGCCAAGGAACCTTGGGTACTTACATGTCGGCTATCATTAGTTACTGTTTGAGAACTGCTCCCAGGGTGGGGGTTGATTCCTCAGAACTTCTGGATTGACACTTGGGCGGAGAAAGTCCTCAGGCAAAATTTTAAACTATAGTTCAGATTTGGTAGGCGCGGACTACAGAGTTAAGGGTGAGGGATGAGATGCCAACAGGATCACACATCAATGAACCAAAAATACATGTTATTTGTTATTCCTACCCACAAATTCAGAGGTGGAACAGGGGTAGGATAATCTTAACAAATATGCTTATTTGGAAAGGGAAGGATTGGGAGGCATATTGCTATGCTTGTCCATAGCAATTCTGTAATTCTGTATGACAAGCATGACGGTTCTAGTTGGGGATAAGACAGCCTTTGTCCATCGTGCTCCTTCTGACATGTCCTTCCTTTTACATTATCTGTTTTTAGACGCAACTAAGAGGAATTTGAAGAATATATTCTAATCAGATTCTGAGTAGCTTTCTCATCTGCTTCCTTCTACAGGTTATTTTAAGTCTTACACTGTCCAATCTTTTCCTTCTGATAATTATGGTTCTTTTCACTTAAAACTCTTTCAAAGCCTTAGCTGGTATCTTTCAGTCAACAGATGCCAGTAGCTGCCACAATTCTTTTTGAGATGTGACTTTCTCTTAATATTTAATTGTGTGTGTCTTGAGTTTATTGGGGCTCTCCTAGTGGCTCAGATGGTAAAAAACCTGCCTGCAATGCGAGAGACTTGCATTTGGTCGGGAAGAGCTCTTGGAGAAGGGAATGGCTTCCCACTCCAGTATTCTTGCCTGGAGAATTCCATAAATATAGGCAGTTTCCTGTCACACCCTTAGGATCATTCCCCTGAGATATTGGGCCGAGATTTAGGCTCTATGTTAGTTTTCTATTGCTGCCTAACAAATTACCATAATATTATTGGCTGGTAACACACATAACTATCTCCTTATTCTATAGGTCAGAAGTCTGGGTGTGGTGTGGCTGGGTTCTCTGTCTAGAGTCACAAGGCTGAAATCAAGGTTTCAGCAGGGCTGTGTACCTTTCTGGAGCTTGAGGGTCCTCTTCCAATGTCATGTAGCTTCTGGAAGAATCTAGTTCCTGTGGTTGTAGGGGTGAGCTTATCATTTCCTTGCTGGCTGTTATCCAGGGGTTACTTTCAATTCCTAGAGTCTGTCCTCAAATCCTTACATGGAAACTTACTTCTTCAAAGCCAAAAACAGAATTTCTCTTTCTTCACAGCTCTCAAACTTCTTGTAAAGGCTCACCTGATTATCAAGATCACTGAGGAAAATGTTTTTGATGAACTCAAAGTCTTCTGATTAGGAACCTTAATTACACTAGTAAGATCTCTTTTGCCATATGGTTTGTGAAAATCATGGGAGTGATCAGTTCAGTCACTCAGTCATGTCCAACTCTTTGAGACCCCATGAACTGCAGCACACCAGGCCTCCCTGTCCATCACCAGCTCCCGGAGTTCACTCAGACTCATGTCCATTGAGTTGGTGATGCCATCCAGCCATCTCATCCTCTGTCATCCCCTTTTCCTCCTGCCCTCAAATCTTTCCCAGCATCAGGGTCTTTTCAAATGAGTCTGTTCTTCACATGAAGTAGCCGAAGTTTTGGAGTTTCAGTTTCAACATCAGTCCTTCCAATGAACACCCAGGACTAATATCCTTTAGGATGCACTGGTTGGATCTCCCTGCAGTCCGAGGGACTCTCAAGAGTCTTCTCCAACACCACAGTTCAAAATCATAATTTCTTCAGTGCTCAGCTTTCTTTATAAGTCCAACTCTCACATCCTTACATGACTACTGGAAAAACCATAACCTTGACTAGATGGACCTTTGTTGGCAAAGTAATGTCTCTGCTTTTTAATATGCTGTCTAGATTGGTCATAACTTTCCTTCCAAGGAGTGTCTTTTAATTCCATGGCTGCAATCACCATCTGCAGTGATTTTGGAGCCCCCCCAAAAAATACAGTCAGTCACTGTTTCCACTGTTTCCCCATCTATTTCCCATGAAGTGATGGGACCGGATGCCATGATCTTCGTTTTCTGAACGTTGAGCTTTAGGCCAACTTTTTCACTCTTCTCTTTCACTTTCATCAAGAGGCTTTTTAGCTCCTCTTCACTTTCTGCTATAAGGGTGGTGTTATCTGCATATCTGAGGTTACTGAGATTTCTCCTGGCAATCTCGATTCCAGCTTGTGTTTCTTCCAGCCCAGCGTTTCTCATGATGTACTCTGCATATAAGTTAAATAAGCAGTGTGACAATATACAGCCTTGATGTACTCTTTTTCCTATTTGGAGGCAGTCTGTTGTTCCATGTCCAGTTCGAACTGTGGCTTCCTGACCTGCATACATATTTCCCAAGAGGCAGGTTAGGTGGTCTAGTATTGCCATTTCTTGAAGAATTTCCCACAGTTTGTTGTGATCCACACAGGCAAAGGCTTTGGCATAGTCAATAAAGCAGAAATAGATGAGAGTGATAGCCCATTGTATTCCATTTCTGCTCACACTCAAGGAGAGTACACATGTGTGCATACACACCAGCTTAGTAAAAAGACACAGATGCCAACTTAATTTAATGCGATGTCTGAAGGCTACATTCTTGAGCTTCCCCTTCCTATGAGGCTAAGTTTTAATCAACTTTAGCCAGTCAGAGGCCTCAGTTTTATCTTTCCTTGTTTGGGCTTAAGAATGAGTAAGCCCAAATTATACCAGGTCTTGAGTTTCTGGATTACCTATCAGGTTTTTGTCTTGATAAAACAAAAACATGCCAATTCTTTCTGATCTCTTTCTTGTATTATTTTGTCACATGTTATAAAGAGAAGCCAAGGCACCCTGCTAAAATTCCATTTTAGACTATAAGCACAGGCTCATAAGGGAATTGCACGTTTTCTTAATCATGGCAGGTGAAGGTTTTGTCATGTGTTTCACCAAAACATTACATGGACTGCCATCCTTCCAGTTTCAAAAGCTGTATATTTTGGACTTCTGTTGAAGAAACCCCAGTCTTGGAACCAATCTCTTTATTAGCAGAACAGTCTGAGAATTTGGCAGTATAACAGATGACTTAAAATTCTCAGTGAGTTTTCATGAAGAAGTTTAATTACCTGCTCTTGCAACATGTTTATCCTGGATTGGCCACATCTTCATTCTGATACCCAGGTGATGAGCAGCCTCTATAAGGGACAACTGCAGTTTTGTGGCAGAGGGGAAAAGAGACATGAGTGATCATGGTAGATTCTTAAAACTTTTGCTTGAAGTGATAAACACCACTTCTGCCCATATTTCACTATCAAAAGCAATGTAAGTGGACATCCCTCTATTTAACAGGATGCAGATAGATGTATGGATGGAAAAGGTGATTCCCCTGATGGGTGAGAGGGAAATCAGAATATTGGGCAAACTGTAATACAAAATTGTCATTACTCTATGAAAAGACATTTCTCTCTCTTCAGAACTGGAGTTATAACTTTCTACCTGGTCTCTCTCCCTCCAGTGTCTCTGTTGAGAAATATGTTTTTGGAATTTGGGAAGCAGGGCTGAGATCCTTCTTAAAGGAGATAATAGAATTGTCTATTTGACTAGCATTTCTCAGCTATTTGGGGCACTGTTAAACCCCTTAACTTCTATGACCATGTAACAGGGCACTGTCATCGATGATCTTCACTCCTATTGCCTTTCAATATTTATGTTTGTCTCTCTTTGGTTTACATGTAGGACTTATGTAATTTTAAAATTCATTTGACCTATTGGCTTTGGATAAGAAGGATAACCTGGGTGATAAACATTAGACATCTTGGTGTTTTATATAGCATCTGCTGTCTAGTTGGCAGGTCTGTTCATCAACCCTCCATGGACCCATAGAGAGATATCAGAGCTCTAGCTGTCTTTGTTATGATGATGGGATACGTATTAGTCAGGTCCAGTCAGGAAAAGAGAAGCCACGTGAGTGTGCCGTGTGCTCTTAGAGTGGGAGATGCAGCTGATTGTGGGAGGATGAGATACAGAGCCTGGTGGTGAGCAGGAAAAGCTCTGTTGACACTATGATGCTTGAACTGAGCCTCAAAGGATGAGAAGGAGTTTCCCAAATGGAAGAGGTAAGAGCTAGGGAGGTGAGAATGGGAATTCCGAGCAGAGAACAATAAATATGAAGGCTTGAGAGCAGTTTAGTATGATGGTTAAGAGCTTAGGCTTTGGAGGTAGATTGCTTTGCATTTGAATGCCTGATCTTATACTTTCTTCCTTGCAGTAATAGTATTTCAACCTCAAAGTGGTGTTGTAAAAATTGAAAGAAATAATGCATATTATTTGTTATCAGGAGCATCAAAATAAATGACCAAAATCATTTTTAATAAAAGCATACAAATATAGTAAAGTGTTACCAGGAAAAGGGAGCAAATTTGTGTATGGATAGAATGAATGTAAAACATGGTACCCCAGAGCTGGAGAAGCTGGTGATAGAAGGTGAAGCTAAACATGTAAGCTGTAAAGTCTTATGTCTTTTAAGATAAGGGTTTTGAGTTGTACATATAAGCAAAAAAGAATGATGGAAATAACTAATGAGATATGGCATGGCCAAATTTGGGCATAAAAATTTCATTCTGTAATAATTCAAACGATAAACTCAAAGTGGAGAGCCGTTTAGGACTGGTGTCATGACTCAGGTGAGGGATGAAGCGGCTTGATATGGGGCAGGGTCATAGCCATGGAAATGCAGCACACACTGCACACACTGAGATTCAGAGTAATTAGTTAAGAAATCAAAGACTGATTAGAGGAACACCTACCTGTGTCCTAATGAGCAGTAGCAGAGGTCTTGAGGGCTCCCTCTATTAATTAAGGGTATAGACATCCCCAGGAATTAGATATTCTTATCTCCATTCTTTATAAGCAAAATCATATTAGTCAAGGCAGACTCTGTTATAATAGAAATGCCTTTTGAAAGGCATCAGTGGCTTATCACAGTTGTATTCACGAATGTCCCTGTTGTGAAAGTCAGTTTTATGTTCAGCCTGACTAGGTTAGACTAGGTTACAATGTCCAGTCGTTCAAGCATTAATCCAGGTATTGCTATGAAGGTATTTTGTAGATGTAAATAAAATCCCAAATCAGTTGACTTTAAGGAAGAGAGATTATCCTAGACATTCTGAGTGACCCTGATTCAATCAGTCAAAAAGACCTTAAGAGCTGAGCTAAGACTTCCACGTGGAAGAAGTTGTTTCACCTGTGGACTGAAGCTTTGGTTTGTACTGGAAAATTCCACCCTGCCTTTCCTGATGCCCTGCTTTAAGGATTTAGGATGTGTATAGCCAAGCCCCATGGTCATGTGAGCCAACTTTTTGCAATAAACATCTTAATATATATCTCCTTGCCTGCTGTTTTCAACGGGCAATCAACATCTACCATTTCTCTTAAGGGGTTTTACTGAGATTAAAGCAACCAGGTCAAATTCATTTGATGTCAGATTTATTTTTTGGTAGACTGTATTTCACATATTGAAGACTAAACAAGAACGAGACATTTTGCGTATTATTTAGTTAGTAGCTGTTTTTTGGTAAAGCACATATGATCCATAAAGTAATTGAAATAACTATGAGCACAGACTGCATATATAAGATTGAGACCCCTCAGGTGTCCTCCACTCTGCCGATACCCCCGGGAACTGCTGGTCCCTCAGATGGTGCCAATGGTAACGAACCTGCCTGCCAGTGCAGCAGATATAAGGGATGTGGGCTCAGTCCCTGGGTCGGGAAGATGCCCTGGAGGAGGGCATGGCAACCCACTCCAGTATTCTTACCTGGAGGATCCCATGGACAGAGGAGCCTGGAGGGCTACAGTCCATATGGTCACAAAGAGCTGGACACAACTGAAGTGACTTAGCATGCCTGACAGTAGGATTGTCTGCAGATACAAGGAGTTCTTTTTCTCTGGTTGAGCCCTAGATGATACACTGTCCAATAAAGGTCAGGGAGGGGGTTGGGGCTTAACGCCTTGTAGTCCTTTGAGGATCCAGGAGTCTTCTGTCATTTTCCTGCCATTTTCTAGGGCCTCAAGATTTTCCACTATCAATGTTTCAGTTGATGGTTGAGAGAAGAGAGAGAAAGTACAGAGAAGGCAGCCTCACTCTTAGCAGTAGCACTTTGGGAAGTTGATATTCCATTAGTGAGGGCGTGAATCGCGAGGGATCTGGGAATTGCAATCCAGTGCTGTGCTCGGTAAGAAGGTGGGAGTTCAGACCCTGGTAAGCATTAGCAGTCTTGACCCCCAGGAAGCTGCAGCTGCACTGGCCCCTTCCCCTTTCCTTAGCGCAGCTCAGCTGCAAGTCAATTTGGTCATTTCAGGCCACGAGTGGTACTCCCTTTGCCAGGCTTCCATCAGATACTCTGATCCTCCAGAACTGGAGCCTGAGTGATACATCCAATTCAGGGTATCGGGGAAGATGACTGCAGTTAAATATGGGGAAATACGGTTTAAATACAAAGGGTGTGAGAGAACAAAGAAGTATCCCAAGCTCTGAGTATTTTATGTGTTGCATAACATATTATCACAGACTTAGCAGCTTTGAACAACACACATTTATTATTTAATGAAAGTCTAGATTAACCAGAAATCCAGGGATGGCTTAGCTCGATCTTTAGCTCAGGATCTTACAAGGCTGTAATGAAGAAGTTGGCTGGTATGCATTCCTAGCTGGAGGTTCAACTGGGGAAAAAGCCACTTCCATACTCGCTCAGAAGTGGCAGATGGATGTGCTTATGGCTAAGGACTGAGGCACCTGTTTTCTCATCGGCCAGGGGTGTCTCAGCCTCTAGAGGCCTCCGTGCCCCTTGATGGTGCCCTTCGGTTGCTACCATGTGAATCAGTTTCACAACACGGTAGCCTACTTATTCAAGGCATTAGGGGAGAGTTTCTTCCACTCCAATTTGCTAAAGTGAGGTCTTACACAGTTACAGAGTGACAGCCCGTCACATTTGCCATGTTCTGTTGGTTAGAAGCAAGTCATAGGTTCTTCTGCACTTGAAGGGAGGAGATTATACAGGGGTGTGACTCAGTAGGAGAGGTCACTTCAGAATGTATCCACCACACTGTCACAGCGATGGGTTATAGAGGATGCAAAATAAATATTTGTTGAATAGGCGAAGGAGAAAAAGGGAATCTAGTGAGAAGAGGTCCAGGAAAACCCCAGATAGGACTTCTGTTTTTATACCTTTGAAGCTTTCATTCACATGGACATGTGAGTTTGTCTAAAAGAGAGATAAGAGAATGGACTCACATTCTTGGATCCTAATTCTCATCCTGTGTTTCCCTCTGCATAAAGGATGATCTGGTACAGAACTGGACATCCAGGCCTTGGGGTGGGAATAAGGGATGTAGATTGCCTTGCAAGGTGAACATTGCCTCACTCAGGTAAGTTGCCAAGGTAATGGGGGAAGTCTCCTGATCTCACTGTGCCTGCTATGTGAAGTCAGCAAGGTTGTTATAATGAAGATGATGATTGGATTGGATTTCTGCAATAACCACATCAACTCTGCTTACTGAGATATGAAAACCCAAATGCCAAAGGCGACCCAGTTCCTTCTGTTGCTGAAATTTCCTCTCTGCCCAAATTAATGTTTTTCAAGCTGTTCCTAGAAAAAAATCAGTTATAATCTGAGGTGCCATCTGTCTTTCTGGCTTCGACCCAAACATCTTCATTAAAAATTGGGGGAGACATTCCTGCTCTATTCTCAGCTTGTGCCATGGCAGAAAGAAAGGAGTTGGCCAATAGGTGTGTCTTGGAAGCAGAACCAGAGACAAGGGTCTGAGTATACGTAGTTTAGGGAGGTGACCCTAGGGAGCCTCAGTGGGGAAGTAGGGAAATGGGACAGGGAAAGGAAAGAAGCTCATGCAGGGTGCATGTATGAGCTGGTTACCATGTCTGCTACTGACCCACAGGTGGCCCTGGGGAACTGTAAAATATGCCCCGCAGTATCTTATTCAAGGGAAAAGAAAGCAGGTGTATGTACCATGAGTTCTTGTCCATGAATGCATAAGGGATGTCCCCATGGGTGCCATTTCCCAAGATCCTGCAGCCTACATTCCTGTAGCCTTGTTCCTCTAAACAAGAAGGTTGCAGTTACAGTTGTAGGTCCTTATGGGGAGAAGTCCAACAGTGTTTACGGGAAAAGCGCTGGGGAATATTCAGGACATCAACAACACTGCTGCAAGGCGTCTCAAGCGGTCAAAACTAGAGTCTTGTTAGGTCTGTAGGTAACAGGAAGCTACAGTCTGCAGAACATACCTTTTTATTTGTTGCTGGATTCAGTTTGGCAATATTTTATGAAAAAACTTTTTTTGTATCTGTTAATGGGAGACACTAATCTATAGTTTCCTTTCTTATGATGTCTTCATCTTTTTGTGGTATCAAGGTAGCACCAACCTAACTAAATGAACTGAGAAGTTTTCCCTTCTTGTCTATGTGTTTATGTAGTATTGTCTTCCTTAAATATTTGGTAGAATTCAATAGTGAAGCTATTAGGGGCTGGGCTTTTCTGTGTGGGAAGATTTTAAATTACTAATTTAATTTATGTACTTTATAAATGTTTATTCAGATTTTCTATTCCTTCTTGAGTCACTTTTGTGTATTTCTAAGAATTTGACTATTTCATCTATTTAGTCAGTGTAAATTTCTCTCTTATGGTCTGTTAACTTTCTTTTTTTGTAGGTTTATAGTGAGTTCTCTTTATAGCTGACTTTGGTAATTGTGTGTTCTTAATTTTTTTTCCCCAAGTTATTCTTGCCAAAAGTACATCAAGTTTGTTGATTTTTGCAAAGAACTCATGTTTGAATTCATTGAGTTCCTCCATTTTATTTTTCTGCTTTTTTAGTTTATTGATTTATGCTCTTACAGCTACTGTTGACTTTCTATTTATGCTATTTTTGATTTGTTCTTCCTTATCTAGGTTCTTGAGGTAGAACTTTAGATTTTTGATATCTTTCTGTATATATTTAAAGGTAAAAATTTCCCTCTAATCATTTGTGTAACTGTATCTTACATATTTTTATGTCATATTTTATTTTCTTTGTAACTTAGCCTCATGAGTTATTTTGAACTTTGTTGTTTAATTTGCAAATATTTCAGAATTTCCCT
>SJYF01001663.1:1351242-1391302 GCA_006410515.1 Procapra przewalskii
ATGGTTTGGGAGAATGGCATAGAAACATGTATACTATCATGTAAGAAACGAAGTGCCAGTCTATGTTCAATACAGGATACAGGATCCTTGGGGCTGGCGCACGGGGTGACCCAGGGAGATATGGGGTGGGAGGTGGGAAGGGGCTTCGGCAATGGGAGATTGGGTACACCTGTGGCCAATGCATGTCAATGTATGGCAAATCAAATACAGTATTGTAATGTAGGGAAATAACAATAATAATAAAATTTTTTTTAAAAAAGAACGAATTTTTTATTTCTTTTATTTTTCTCTATTGTTTTTCTAAACTCTATTTTACTTATTTGTGCTGTGATGTTTATTATTTATAGTCTATCTGCTAGTTTTTCATTCAGTTTGTTTGTTTTCTGGTTTCTGAAGGTGTAAAGTTAGGCCATAGACTTGGAATCTTTTTTCTCATAGTATGTTTATAGCTTTGACTGTCTCTCTTTCACTTCCTTGCTGCGTCTCGTAAGTTTCATACGCTGTGTTTTCGTTTGTATTTGTCTCAAGATATGCTCTGTTATCTCTTGTGATTCCTTCTTTGACCCACTGGTTGTTTTCTGTCCACATATTTGTGGTTTTTCTAGCTTTCCGTCCACTGAAGTCTAATTTCATTCCACTGGGACTGGACAAGACATTTTGCGTTATTTCAACCTTATTGAATTATTAATACTAGTTGTGTGACCCAAAACATAGCCTGTCTTGGAGACAGTTTAATGTACATTGAGGAGAATGTGTGTTATGCTGTAGCTGGGTGACGGGTTCAGTTCGGTCAGTGTCTAGCATTGTGTAGGCCTGTATTTCCCCACTTTTCTTCTGTTACTCTCTTTCTCCATTATTAAAGGTGAGTACTGAAGTCTCTCAGTATTATTTTAGATTTGCCTACTTTTCCCTTCAGTACTTGTGGTGTTTGTTTTACATATTTAGGAGCTCTTATATAAAAAGAATGAAAAGATCGATTCTTTTTATTATTATATATACCATTACATATAATCATATGTTTATCACATATAGGATATATTATGATCTTATCATATATCATTTATCATTACATATAATCATATTTATCATATATATTTATATCACATATGTTTATATCATATATATTTATATATTTCTCATATATATTTATCACATATATTTATCATATATATATTCATCACATATATGATCATATGTAATGCTAAATGATTATATAATGATAAGAATCAATCCACTAATATATCAGAGCTCCTAAATGTGTAAAACAAGCACAAAGAGAATGTTCTTTGTTTCTGATCCAGTTTTTTACTTAAAGTCTATTGTGTCTGATGTTGGTACTGCCATCCTTGCTGCCTTTTGCTTCTTATTTGCGTGTAATATCTTTTCCCATCCTTTCATTTTCCACCTATTTATGTGTTTCCTTTGGTCTAAATTTGAGTCTCTTGTAGACAGCATATAGTTGGATTCCTGTTTTGAAAAAATTCATTCAGCTAATGAAGTGATTTACTCCATTTGTATTTAAAGTAATTTCTGCTAGGGAGGGCTTTACCCATTGCCATTTTGTTTTTCATCTATTTTGCAGCTTTTTCATCTCTCATTTCCTCTAAGCTGCCCTGCTATGTGTTTATTTAATTTTTTTTAAATTAATTAATTTATTTTTTTTACATGATAGTATACATGTTTTTATGCCATTCTCCCAAACCAACCCACCCTCTCCCTCTCCCTCAGAGTCCAAAAGTCCGTTCTATACCTCTTTGATTCCTTTCTCATTTCTTTTTGTGGGCTTTGTATAGTTTTGTCCTTGTGGTTGTCATGGGGATTACATAAAACATCTTGAAGTCATAACAACCCATTTTAAAATGATAGTAAACTAATTGCGATTGCATGCACAAACATCTACTCTGTTATATCTTCATTCCCCTTACTTTGTTATCGACATCCAATTACATATTTGTGTATTGTACACTCAGTAACATAGCTAGTTATGTAATGATTTTGTCTGTTACAGGTTTGTATCCTTATCCATCTATTAACCTTTATCATAGAACTTTATACTCTCATAAAGCTTCAGGTTAGTTTCTAGCATCATTTTCTTTCAGCTCAAAGAACTCTCTTTAGCATTTATTGTAGGGCAAGGCTAGTGGTGGACTTCCCTGGGGCTCAGATAGTTAAGAATCTGCCTGAAATGTGTGAGACTGGGTTCAGTTCCTGGGTTCAGTCCCTAGGTCAGGAAAATCACCTGGAGAATGGAATTCTCCACACAAGAATACATGAACTGAGGAGCCTGGCAGGCTACAGTCAGTGGGGCGGCGAAGAGTCGGACATGACTGAGCAACCAACACAACACGAGGCTGGTGACATTGAATTGACTCAGCTTCTGATTGTATGGGAGTCTTTATTTCTCCTTTATTTTTGAAGGATACGTTTGCTTAATATATTATTCTTGGTTTTCATTTTTTTTCTTTGAACACTTTTGAGTATATTATACCACTGCTTGCTTTCTGGCCTGTAAGGTATGCAAAATACCCTGATATTCTAATATCAGTTCAGTTCAGTTGTTCAGTTGTGTCCGACTCTTTGCGACCCCATGGACTGCAGCACGCCAGGCCTCCCTGTCCATCACCAACTCCCAGAGTTTACTCAAACTCATGTCCATTGAGTCGGTGATGCCATCCAGCCATCTCATCCTCTCTCATCCCCTTCTCCTGCCCTCAAATCTTTCCCAGCATCAGGATCTTTTCCAATGAGTCAGTTCTTTGCATCAGGTGACCAAAGTATTGGAGTTTCAGCTTCAGCATCAGTCCTTCCAATGAATATTCAGGACTGATTTCCTTTAGTATGGATTGGTTGGATCTCCTTGCAGTCTAAGGGACTCTTAAGAGTCTTATCCAACACCACAGTTCAAAAGCATCAATTCTTCGACGCTCAGCTTTCTTTATGGTCCAGCTCTCACATCCACACAGGAGCCCTGGAAAAAACCATAGCTTTCTAATATAAGCTCCCTTATATGTCAGGAATCACTTTTCTCTTGTCACTTTCAAGGTTCCTTCTTTGCCTTTTGACTTTCAGCAGTTTGACTATAATATATTTTATGTGGATCTCTTCAGGTTTTTCTAGTTGGAGTTTATTGTATTTTTACATTCATTTTTCCCTTAAATTTGGGCAGTTTTTAGCTATTACATCTTCAGAAAAGCTCTCTGCCCCTTTCTCTCTATATTCTCTTTCCGAATCCTCCAGAATGTGCATATTTGTCTGTTTGTTATTGTTTCATAAGTTCCGTAGGCTCTGTTCACATTTTTAAAAATTCTTTTTCCATTTTGATTGGTGATTTAAAATGGCCTGTTTTCAATTGCACGATACTATATTCTGTCTAATTAAGTCTATTGTTGAACTTTGTCTAGTGTATTTTTCCAATTTAGTTTATTTTTGTATTTTTCAGCTCCAGAATTTCTGTTTGGTTCCTTTTTATAGTTTACGTCTCTGCTCATATTCTCATTTTGTTCATGCATTGTTTCCCTGGTTTTATTTAATTGTCTTTTAGTTTATTGAACATCTTTAAGATAGACATTTAAAATTCTTTGTCACTATCTCAGAGGCTCGAATTTCTTTAGCAATGGTTTGGAGATTTGTTTTGTCTATTCGAGTCAGCCATGTTACACTTGTGATTTTTTTATGAAATTTAGGGTGTTTGAAAAAAATTGCCATTCTTCCCAGTCTTTGTGAATTGGCTTTGGACAGGTGAAAACATTCACTAATCAGCCTAACACAGAGGATGTGGATGCTCTCAAGCTCTTTGAGGGAATGTGTCTTGTGCAGGTGGTTTATCCCAGTTCTTGGTAATTATGACTGCTTTAAATTTTTTACCTGAGTCTTGCTGGTGCTCCTTCTCAGAAGCCTCGAGTGTCTATTGTATATCCTTGCCCATAATCTCTTGCTCCTGGGCTGTAGATACTTGCAACCCTGAGAGCTATTGTAGCCATCACTGCTTTCCAGTCTGGTATCCAAACGATTCCACCATTCCTATCAGTGCTCCAAGTCAGGTGAGACAGAAATGAGTCTCTTGGGTAGTCTTCAGACAAATCAGAGCATTGCAATAAAGTTCTAGTCTTTCCTTTCTAGCTTAAGGGAGGATCCAGAAGTTGAGTGGTTTTCTCTTGATAATGCCACCCTGTGCCAAGCTACGAGGAGAGGCATGAGAAAGAAAAATGCAATAAAATTTCCTACTGTTTTGAGTCAAGTTTTTCCTACTGTTTTTCTCGATTAGGGATTCCCTTAATTTCTTCAGGTTCTTAAATTGTTTCTAGAGTTCTCACAAAGTTATTTTGGTCTGTGAATTGTTACTAATTTGATGTCTTCATGGGGGAATAAGAACCTGAAGCTTCCCAGTGCACCATCTTGCTGACACTTTATTAAGGACTATCGTTGTTGCTGTTAAGTTGGTGAGTCGTGCCTGGCTCTCTGCGACCCCATGGACTGTAACTTGCCAGTCTCTTCTGTCCATGGAATTTCCCAGGCAAGCATACTGGAATGGGTTTCCATTTCCCTCTCCAAGGGATCTTCCGGATCCGGGGATTCAGCTTGCATCTCCTGCAGTGCAGGCAGATTCTTCACCATGAGCCACCTGAGAAGTGTTTATCAAGGATACTCCTTACATAATAAATCTTTCCATACTGTTTTACTTTCAGCCTAAGCTTTCAGCTTTTGCATCTAATGGATATAGACAGCATAGAGTTGGATCTCATATTTCATTTAGTCTGGCCATCTCTGTCTTTGTTTGGAATTTTTAGTCAATTGAAAATAATGACTGATGTATTTGCATCTGTAATTTTGCATTTTTTTTCTATCTCATGCTTTTTGTGTTGTTGTTGTTCCTTGTTTCTTCTGTACTCTTTTCCTTTGTGCTAAACAGAAATTTGTGTGGGCATATCATTTAATTCCTCTCTTGATGTTTAAGCTATATTTTGGAGTTATTTTTAAGGGGTTACTAGAGGGATTACAATATGCATCTCTAATTTATTGAAATCTACATCTGTCTAATACTGACAATTCCAATAGCAAGTTTGTTCCAAAAGAGTTCCATTTTCTCTTCTCTTTTTGTATGATTATTTTCATGTATATTAATGAAATGATCTACAAGTTTAACAATAAAGTGCTGTAATGATCCTTTAAGCAGGGTTACGTTTTAAGGAAATTATAGAAGAAAAGCCTATACACAGTATTTTTATACTTATTCTCATATTTATAATTTCTAGTGTTCTTTGTTTGTTCCTGTGCATCTAAGTTATCATCTCAGGTTATTTTCTTTCAGCCCGTGGAACTTCGTTTATTATTTTTAAAGAATAGATCTCCTAGCAACAATCGCTTTTTTTGAGGAGAATGTCTTTATTTCCCTTTCATTTGGAAAGTTCACAAGTTACAGAAATATCAATGCCTCTGTTCAGTTTTTAATTTTGTTTCTATGGTATTAAGGATCCTTTTGTTCTTCATTTTGTTTTGATAAAAATCAGCCATTAATTATATTGCTATTCAGTTTTTTCCCGACTGTCAATTTCTCTCTGCCTTTAGCTGTCAGCAGTGTGGTCCTCTTTGTATTTATGCTTCCTAAAGCTCACTGAGGTTCTTAGATATACAAATTAACATTTTTCATCAACTTCGGGATATTTGGGGAATTACTTTTTCACTTTTTTTCTGTTTCATTCTCATTTTTCTTTTCTGGGATTTTGATACATCATTTCTTGTTTTCACAAACATCTGAGATGATGGTCACTTATCTTTAACCTTTTTTTTTCTTCTTCAGATTGTATTCTTTCTTTAAATTTACAGATTCTTTTTTTTCCATCTCACATCTAATTTTTGAGCCAATATAATAATTATTATTGTACCTTTTTTTGGTAGTTTTTGTTTCTCTACTGGAATTCTTTATTTGTTAAGCCATTGTCATCATATTTCCCATTAAGTTTTTTGTATGTAGCTTCATCACATTTTTGAACATTTTAATAGTAGCTTTTGAGATATCTTTATATGGTAAATACATCTAAAGTCAGTTTCCACTTACTACTTTCTCCCCCAAATAGGGATCATATTTTGCTATTATCTGCACAGCTCAGTATTTGGTTGAAACTAAGCATTTTAGATAAAATATTATATAACTTGATTTTTTTTAAAAAAATTTTAACTTTCTTGGACCTACGCTGTGGAATCCATCTCTTCCACAATGGACCCCCACTGATACCTCTCCTCAGTTTTCTGTTCTTATTTTTGTTTATTAGCCTTGATTTGCAGGGGAAGCCATGGCACCCCACTCCAGTACTCTTGCCTGGGAAATCCCATGGATGGAAGAGCCTGGTGGGCTGCAGTCCATGGGGTCGCTAAGAGCCGGACACGACTGAGCGACTTCACTTTCACTTTTCACTTTCATGCATTGGAGAAGGAAGTGGCAACCCACTCCAGTGTTCTTGCCTGGAGAATCCCAGGGACGGGGGAGCCTGGCTGGCTGCCATCTCTGGGGTCACACAGAGTTGGACACGACTGAAGCGACAGCAGCAGCAGCAGCAGGGGAAGCTCTGTGTCTGCATAACTGAGTGGTCAATGATTTGAGTGCTCAAATGCCCTAAAATCCTAAAGCCCCTTGTATATGCTAATTGATGTGTGTTTGGGTTGGGGAATGCACTCAAAAGTTACGGTAGTTCTCAAGTTCTTCTTGTTTTTCACCTTCTTCTGTGCTCTTTTGGTTTCTCTTGAACATATGTGTAGTATTCCCATCAGCCAGTAATGTATAAAGCCTATCTGAACCCTCCTATAACTTCCTTGATTCCAGAATTTCAGGCACAACTCTGGGTTAGCAAAGCTAAAGGAGTTCTCTCTTCGTTCCTGGCCAATTTTACCATTTTTACTTCGCAAGAACACAGGGCTTTTTATTCACTCTACCCTAAATGAAGTCTTCCTTTTGGTGGCAGAACTGTTGAATTTCGAGGCCAACTCCATGTTGGTAAAACCACTCTTTTACTCTCTCAGTTGGTAGGTGAAGGATAGGTCCAGTTTCATGTAAGAAGGTTGAGAATAGACTCCTGTTGTTCTTCCCTGAAACTTTTGGCAGTTTTGCAACAACAGATAGTTTTCAACTTGTTATCTGCCCTTGGCCAATTTACAGTGCTCCCAAATGCTTGTTTTGACTATCCTGTCCAACTTCATCCTTGTCTGAATCATGCACCCCTTCTGGCCACCACGAGAGGAGGTGGCTTCTCTTCCATTGCAATGGACTGAATTTTGTCTCCTTCTTCTCCCCATCCCCATCCCACTCATATGTTGAGACCCTAATTTCCAATGTGACTGTATTTGGAGATGGGGCCTCTAGAATGATTACTAAGGTTAAATAAAGTTATACCATGGGGGGCTGTAATATGATAAGACTTGTGTCCTTATTAGCAGAAGAGGAGATGCCGGTAGTATATACATGCAAAGGAATGGTGAAGACACAGCAGAAGGCAGCCATCTAAAAGTCATAGAGAGCGGCCACTGGAGAAATCAAACCTTCAGAAACCTTGATCTCAGACTTACGATCTCTAAAACGGTGAGAAAGTAAACTTCTGTTGTTTAAGTCACCCATATGTGTTATTTTGTGCTGGCAGCCATAGAGGGCTAATTGCACCTGTTATATCTTGAAGGTACTTCAATCAGATTTTTGCTCCCATAATTATAATAAAACTTCTCTTGATTCTGTCACTAATGGTCTCTTCATTGCTAAATCCAGTGCTAATTCTCAGTCTTCCAGTCTCTTGGCAAGATCTACAATTTTCTTGATCCACCAGCAGCATTTGACACAGTCGATCACATCCTCTGCTTTGATACACTGTGTTCATTTGCTTCCAAAAGAGCAAGTGTATCGATCTTCTTTCTTGCCGGCTGCTCTTCCTCAGTCTTCTTTGCTTATTGCTCTATATATCCTGCCTCTTATTGAGGAGTCCTCCAGGGTTCACTCCTTGGGTACCCCCCCTCATGTTCTTTATCATTTTTTGGTTGTATTATTTCATGTCATGGCTTTATACACCATCTGGAGATAATGAAGCTTAACTTTGCATCTCTAGCTTAGGCCTCTTTCCTAAGCTCCAGACTCCAATATCCATTTGCATACTGGATATCTCCATTTGACTGGCTAACTTATGGAATTCTCAGTCAATTAACTGAAATGAATTTGTATCTAATTAATGACAATTTGATTTTTTCAATTGCTTGAGCCAAAAATATTGGAGTCTTTCTGTCTCCAATATGTATGCTACTTTGGATGTATCAGCAAAGCCTATTTCTTGATCTTCAAATATGGCTGGAATCTGGCCAGTCCCATCCCTTTCCACTCGGTTGTCATGGTCCAAGCCCTAACTGTCATTACCTGGTTAGCAGCAATAGCCTCCTCACTGAATTCTTGAAGATTGTTCTCATTCTCTGTTCAACACAGAAGCCAGAGTAATCCCATTAAAACATATCAAATATCGACATGCCTCTACTAACAACCTCCCATTGCTTTCTAGCTCAGAGTAAAAGTCAGATTTCTTTCAAGTACAAAATCTGGTCTCCACTGAATCTGGTCTCCATTGCTTCTCTGACCCCATCTGATTCTCTTACTCTGCTGTTGAGCTTTTTCCAGCTATGATGACTTCCTTGTTCTTCCTCCCATGTGACACACCGCTAGGCTTTTCATGCGCTTTTCCCACTTGCAAGCTTTGCGTAAGCCTTTCCTCCCTCTCTGCAGTACTTCCTTCTTTCAAATCTTTACCTGCATGTCAACGTTTTAAAGAGGCCCTTTCTGACTTACCTATATAAAAGTGCATCTCTCCTCCCTGCCCCACTTTTCTTATCTCCTTCTTCTGCCTTGTTTTGGTGGAGTATCATCACCTTGTGATAGCCTGTATTATTTACTTTTCTGTTCTCTCTTCATTAGAATATAAGTTCTATGAGGACAAGGATTCTTTTTTTCCCCTGTGTTTATTGCTGTAGCCATGGTGCCTAGAAGAGTGCCTAGCTTTTAATAGACGATTGGTTAAGTATTAGCTGATTAAATGGGTCACTGTTTTAAAAATGGATTCAGAAAGAAGGAACTTGATTTTTCACTTGTGTGTGCTCAACTAAAAGCACAGCATTGACCCAGAGGGGCCACGTGCTCACACACTAACATTAGTAATAGTTAAAACTACCCTTGCTCCTTAATAAGCAACTGCCTGGAAGGTAAGACAGACCAGATATCCAACTAAAAGGTAATTCCTATTTGGTACAATAACTTCTAGAGTGTAGCAGTATGGGAAAAGCAAATCAGTATATTTAGTGAGCCTGAAATGACTTTAATGTCAAACTAAAAAGAGTAGTTTGGTACAAAAAAATTGTAGCCTTGCTGGGCTTAGTTAGTTTGTTTTTTTTTTTTAATAAATAATCTGAAACAAAGTATTTGTAATTGAATTCTTATTTTATAAACTAAAATTTTAAAAATCAGACAACATTTTAGGGAGAAAGCCTTGATTACCTATTCTAGTTCTACTGCTGGTGGCTATGTGGCCTTGGGAAACTTAAATTCTCCGAGCCTCCATTTCCTTATTTAAAAAACGAGATCAATAAGTTCTAATGCATTCATCCATGTCTGCACTCGTTCTAATTAGAGCACTCCTGCCATATATTACCCTCCGTGTGTGCATGTGCTAAGTAGCTTCAGTCGTGTCTGACTCTTTGTAACCCGTGGAGTGTAGCCCACCAGGCTTCTCTGTCCCTGGGGTTCTCCAGGCAAGAATACTGGAGTGGGTTGCCATGTCCCCCCTTGAAGGGACCTTCCTGACCCAGGGATCAAACCCTCATCTGTGAGGTCTATATTGCCTTTAGTTCTGGTGACCTAAGTCTGCATAGTGGCTGCCATGGTCACTCATAAAGATTAGTGGAAATTTGCTAGCACAGCACAGTCCCTGGCACACAGTAGGTGATTTGAAAGGGTGGATTACTTCCCCATATCCAATCCTCTAGCCAAACTCTTGAGAGTATCACTAACTCATGTTCATACTCATCCTCGTCTCTCAAATTTCACCTCCTGAAGGAGCCCATCCCCAACCATCCCATCTAAATTGCTCCCCGTCCCTTTATGTCTTATTACCCCATTTGATTGTCTTCATAGCCCTTTTCACTTTCTCAAATATTGAAAATATTTCTCCCCCCCAAAAAGAAATAAATAAAATAAAATATTTCTCCCTTTCACTATGTATTTCTCCTCTCTGGAAATGTAAGTTTCATGAGAGCAGGGACCCCTTTCCTGATTTTCCACTGTGTCCTTGGCACCTGGAAGGGCCCCTGGCACATGGAAGTGCTCTGAAAATATGTGGAGGATGAGGTTACTGAGTGCCTGGGTCTTTCCTCTTGGTAGCTCCCTGCCAGCCCAAGGGCTTGGCCCAAAGCAGAAGCTCAGAAAACGTGTGAAAAAAATCTTGTCTTGTGGCAGCCACTGGGTCACCATCCTGACTTGTTTCAGTGTGAACTGATTCCCTGTTTGTGGCATGGAGACTGTTGGAGTGTGACTTGAGCATGGGCTCTGCCTCTGGAGCAAAGCTAAAGCTCCATCGTTAAACGTCCTCCCATAAACACCAAAGGCAGGCAGGCCCTGCATTTCTGGCATTATGCTTTTGAGTAAAACCCTATTTTTCTCTGCCTACTACTCTGGCCTCCCAGGAGAGTACAGAAGAACGCATGTGGAGAGCATCACAATTTCCAGACTCCGTTTCTTCCCCAGACTGTCATCATTTCCTCACAGCTGCCCTTGAGGCAGCGGGTATGTGGACTCATTTTGTAGAGCAGAGAGCTAGGTGCTTGTTTGCTCATGTGATGCAGCAAATGTATCACACAAGAAAGCCTATCTCTGACTCTAAATTCCATGTTTTCCCACTTTCATTTCCATCTCTGGGCCTGAGATGGGACTAGAAGCTTGCTGAAGGATATGTTCATCCTGGAAGGTAAGAACATAAAAAAGAAAGGAAGAACAAAATTTTATTTTAAAGGCATTATTAAAATGTGTAAGGGGGAGAATGGAGGATAAAAGGCTCGAAACAACCTCAAATTTACTCTGTTAGCTGGCAAAAACTACCAGGTATTCTAAACATTGCATCCAGAATGGTAGACTTTAGATAATGTTACCTGTCAAGAAAGAAATTAGGAAAGTTTTAGCAAGTAAGTAATCATGGAGTGTTTTTACTTGCCTCTTAAGATAGAAAGTAAAAACTTTAAAGAGGACGCAAAATATCCCAACTGATTTGATAATGTTTCAAAGAAAAAGAGCTGAGCTTTATTTTTCTCTGAAAATTGAACACATTATGAATACAACACATTTATCAAACATTTCTATAGTCTAGCACATTGCCTCCATAATCTATTCAGTATTCACAGCAACCTTACAAAGCAGGAATTCTCTCCATTTTAGGGTTGAGCTTAGATATGTGAAATGATTTACGTAAGGATAAACAGTTAGTAAGTGGCAGGACCAGAGTTTAAAATGCCCCATCACTAAGCTATTAGTTTTGGTCAAAAGTGGCCTGGCCGCATAGGATAAACCTTATTCTCAGCATGGCTTTGGCAATTGCATTTGCAGGATGAGATGGTGTGGAAGAGCATTGCACCCAGGGAGCTGTACAAATCCATGCAGGAACAGACATGGGTAGAACAGTACAAAGAGCATGCAAGAACTACACTGTTTCAAAGCAGGTGGAATCTATGAAGAACTCTAAGGAATTAAAAATCTTACTGACACTGACATTCTTGTACAATTAATATATTAGCTCCATACAAGAAAATGATTGGTTGGGTGGAAAAGAGTGGGACAAGGGTCAGAGTGGGATGCTGAAGTGGCTCAGAGGATGTCAGAATCAAGCAAAGGAAAGAGGTCAGAACTCAAGCTTTGGCAGTACCATGAGTTCTTCTGTATCATCAGTTCAGTTCAGTTCAGTTCAGTCACGCAGTTATGTCCAAATCTTTGTGACCCATGGACTGCAGCACGCCAGGCCTCCCTGTCCATTACCAACTCCCAGAGTTTACTCAAACTCATGTCCATTGAGTCGGTGATGCCATCCAACCATCTCATCCTTTGTCACCCCTTATCCTCCTGCCTTCAATCTTTCCTGGCATCAGGGTCTTTTCAGATGAGTCAGTTCTTCACATCAGGTGGCCAAAGGCTTGGGGTTTCAGCTTCAGCATCAGTTCTTTCAATGAATATTCGGGACTGATTTTCTTTAGGATGGACCAGTTGGATCTCCTTTGGGTCCAAGGGACTCTCAAGAGTCTTCTCCAACACCACAGTTCAAAAGCATCAATTCTTTGGCACCCAGCTTTCTTTATAGTCCAACTCTCACATCTATACATGACTACTGGAAAAACCATAGCTTTGACTAGACAGACCTTTGTTGGCAAAGTAATGTCTCTGCTTTTTAATATACTGTCTAATTTGGTCATAAATTTTCTTCCAAAGAGCAAGTGTCTTTTAATTTCATGGCTGCAATCACCATCTGCAGTGATTTTGGAGCCCAAAAAAATAGTCTGTCACTGTTTCCACTGTTTCCCCATCTATTTGCCATGAAGAGATGGGACCAGATGTCGTGATCTTAGTTTTCTGAATGTTAAGTTTTAAGCCAACTTTTTCACTCTCCTCTTTCACTTTCATCAAGATGCTCTTTAGTTCTTCTCTTTCTGCCATAAGGGTGATGTCATCTGTATATCTGAGGTTATTGATATTTCTCCCAGCAACCTTGATTCCAGCCCAGCATTTCTCATGATGTACTCTGCATATAAGTTAAATAAGCAGGGTGACAATATACAGCATTGATGTACTCCTTTCCTGATTTGGAACCAGTCTGTTGTTCCATGTCCATTTCTAACTCGTGCTTCCTGACCTGCATACATATTTCTCAAGAGGCAGGTCAGGTGGTCTGGTATTCCCATCTCTTTCAGAATTTTCCACAGTTTATTCTGATCCACAGTCAAAGGCTTTGGCATAGTCAATAAAACGGAAGTAGATGTTTTTCTGGAACTCTCTTGCTTTTTCGGTGATGCAATGGATGTTGGCAATTTGATCTCTGGTTCCTCTGCCTTTTCCAAATCCAGCTTGAACATCTGGAAGTTCATGGTTCATGTACTGTTGAAGCCTGGCTTGGAGAATTTTGAGCATTACTTTACTTTGCTTCTGTATCATATTCTTCACTTAACCAAGGGCATGGTTATATCAAAGCAGCATTTGTAATTTGATGAGTGTGTGCCATACATATGTGCATGTGAATGAATATATGTGAGTCTAAGCACACACAAATTCATAAATTAATTAATAAATTTTTTATTTTTCTTTCCACAGGGCGATTTCAATTCTCATTAATTAAATTTAGGAAGGTAACCTAACACAGGATAGAGATTTTAAAAGTTTCAGCATTCTCAAGAAAATGGAAGTTTATAGGGAAAAAAAACGGTCATGTAGAAAACACACAGCTAGTATTTTGCTAGTTCATATTTATTTTCCAGTTTCAAATGATAACAACTCCTTGTGTTAAAGTTAGTGAAGACAGCAAGGTAGTTTCAGTGAGTTCACAATTTGAAGTGGGCTCGTGAGTGGTTATTACACATTAACCTCAACATCCTGTGTAGACCTGTATTTTGTTTTATTGCTTAGTCAATCTGAACACTGAACAATCAGTGCTGAGAAAGTTTCTATCCATGTATAGCAATAGCCGCAAAAGGGCAGACTTTAAAAGTATTTTTCTTCTTTCTAGAGATACAGACATGTTTTCTCTTTCTACCAAACTTTGTACTAAACCGAATCAAGGCAGGTGACTGGTAAAGCTGCCCTACCCCTTAGTCATGCTGAGCTGGGCCACTGGAACACCAAATCAGTAAGAGAGATTTTGAAATGACTAACAAATTGTAGTCATCCTTTTTTAAAACCAAACTCACACCCACCACCCCAACAGGAAATCTAACAAACTGAATTATATGAAGAGGATGCTGAATAAACCTGAACACATCTAACGTGGGCTAAGGAAAGGATATTTTTTAGTCTAGTCGCAGTGCATAGCACATTCATTGGCACCCAGTAGAATAAGAAAGCCAATGTAGACAGCATTTTTGCCTTCACAGCACTAACAACTAAAAATAAATAAATAAATAAATTAAAAAAAAATAAAAAAAAATAAAAAGCACACGGTGTATAATACATTGATCTTTAAGGGGATAATAAAGGTAATTCCAAGAATAGATCTATTAGATTAACCTGAATGTTCATCTATAAATTTTTTTTCAAAAATAAAGCTTAAAAGAGGCTTCCAGACACAGACTCCATGAGGACTAGCAGAACATAAAGTGATAAGAGGCCTGCAAATGTAACATGAAGTGATGGTCACACGGTGCTTTTCAGTAAAGGACATCTCATCTAGTTTATTCCTATATCCAAGGCTAGCTGCGATAATAGGAGCTTCAAAACTCTCAAGACAGGGACAGTTTGAGTAACATCCTATATAAACACTCCCAAACTGTTCTCAAATAGCTGGGCCATTGGAACTGAAAGGCTGAGCCTCTGACCCAAGTAAAGAGCTGAGAATACATAGAAAGTTTGTGCCAAGTCTGCTGTGTTATTTGGGAAGAAGGGGGCGTCAATGATGGTGGGTTAGCCCATATTTTTAGCACACCAACATGTGTGCTGGGTGAAGGATGCTCAATATCCTTGCCCAAGGATGCTCAGTTTGTCCAGAAATCTGAGTCAGAAGCAGCTGAGAGAGGTCTGCTCTGGAAGGAATACTGAATACAAGGTGTTTCAGGGTCAGGTAATTTTCTTTTTGACTCATCAATAACTAATATTCAAGAACAGCTGCGGCCCGGAGTCTGTCTCTCCAAAATGCATTCTCCTGCCACTGTTAGCCGAATCCTCTCCCAGCCTATTGGGCCAATGATGTCTGGAGTGCTCCCATTGCCTGGAGGTAGGAGTTGGTGCCACAGATTTTTCTAGCAAGCTGGCATGAAGATGATTTGCACAAGGAACTCTCCACTGAACTGCTGCTGAAGCCTACTCCTTGGCCTTCTCCTGCTGCTCTGTAGTCCAGAAACAGGTCTATAAAATCTTTAAAACCTGTACAGTCGACTCTTGAACAGCATGGATGTTAGGGGTTGAAAACACACCTATAATTTTGCAGTTGACTTTCTGTATCCTCCATTCTGCATCTGAGGAACCAACAAACTGCAGATCCTTTGTTGGAGGTCTGTATCACTGAGCTAACAGAGCTGCGCACAGAAAAGCGCTTACAGGCTTCAGGGTGCTGCTGGCTGGTGCACAGGGCAACTGGATGAGTGCTCCTCTGTGTGGGCTCCCTGGTGGCTCAGACGGCAGAGTCCACCTGCAGTGCGGGAGACCTGGCTTCAGATTCTGGGTCGGGAAGATCCCCTGGAGAAGGGAATGGATACCCATTCCAGTATTTTTGCCTGGAGAGTTCCATGGACAGAGGGGCCTGGCAGGCTTTGTAAAGAGTCAGACATGACTGAACGACTAACACTTTCACTGTGTTCTGTGTTAAAGCTTTGAAAAATTGTAAGTGTACATTTTAAAATGACATTTGTACAGACTTCTTCAGCACCTCAGACACCACTGTAGGCTGAAAACCACTGGCACAGAGCAAAAGGCTCTCTTGAACTGAATCCTGACTGCTGCTGGTTAGCTATATTAGCAAGCTTTCCCTTCTTGAAACCTCCATTTTCTCATTTCTCAAAGGAGGTTACCATTCCATGGGGTTGATGTGAAGACTAAATTAAAAAATACTATATAAGGTGTGTACCACCAAGGTCTTGAAAATAGCAGGCACCTGGCAAATATGAACCCATCTCTTGCAATTTCAGAGAATATCAGTGTTGCTAAGGGTGTGAGGTCAGTTTTCATTCCAATCCCAAAGAAAGGCAATGCCAAAGAATGCTCAAACTACTGCACAATTGCACTCATCTCACATACTAGTAAAGTAATGCTCAAAATTCTCCAAGCCAGGGTTCAGCAATATGTGAACCATGAACTCTCTGATGTTCAAGCTGGTTTTAGAAAAGGCAGAGGAACCGGAGATCAAATTGCCAACATCCGCTGGATCGTGGAAAAAGCAAGAGAGTTCCAGAAAAACATCTATTTCTGCTTTATTGGCTATGCCTAAGCCTTTGACTGTGTGGATCACAATAAACTGTGGAAAATTCTGAAAGGCATGGGAATACCAGACCACCTAACCTGCCTCTTGAGAAATCTATAGGCAGGTCAGGAAGCAACAGTTAGAACTGGACATGGAACAACAGACTGGTTCCAAATAGGAAAAGGAGTATGTCAAGGCTGTATTTTGTCACTCTGCTTATTTAACTTCTATGCCAAGTACATCATGAGAAATGCTGGACTGGAAGAAACACAGGCTGGAATCAAGATTGCCGGGAGAAATATCAACAACCTCAGATATGCAGATGATACCACCCTTATGGCAGAAAGTGAAGAGGAGCTAAAAAGCCTCTTGATGAAAGTGAAAGAGGAGAGTGAAAAAGTTGGCTTAAAGCTCAACATTCAGAAAAAGAAGATCATAGCATCTGGTTCCATCACTTCATGGGAAATAGATGGGGAAACAGTGGAAACAGTGTCAGACTTTATTTTTTGGGGTTCCAAAATCACTGCAGATGGTGATTGCAGCCATGAAATTAGAAGACGCTTACTCCTTGGAAGAAAAGTTATGACCAACCTAGACAGTCTATTCAAAAGCAGAGACGTTACTTTGACAACTAAGGTCCGTCTAGTCAAGGCTATGGTTTTTCCTGTGGTCATGTATGGATGTGAGAGTTGGACTGTGAAGAAGGCTGAGCGCCGAAGAATTGATGCTTTTGAACTGTGGTGCTGGAGAAGACTCTTGAGAGTCCCTTGTACTGCAAGGAGATCCAACCAGTCCATTCTGAAGGAGATCAACCCTGGGATTTCTTTGGAAGGAGTGGTGTTAAAGCTGAAACTCCAGTACTTTGGCCACCTCATGCAAAGAGTTGACTCACTGGAAAAAACTCTGATGCTGGGAGGGATTGGGGGCGGGAGGAGAAGGGGACGACCGAGGATGAGATGGCTGGATGGCATCATGGACTCGATGGACGTGAGTCTGAGTGAACTCTGGGAGATGGTGATGGACAGAGAGGCCTGGCCTGCTGTGATTCACGGGGTCGCAAAGAGTAGGACACGACTGAACGACTGAACTGAACTGAAGGGTGTGAGAACTGAAGCAGGAGAAACTCATGCCACATGTACTATCAGCCTCTGGCGTCTGCTGGGAAGACCGTGAAAAGGCTGTGCTCAGTGTGGTGGCTGTCAGCCTTGGTGGCGCATGACTACATAGAGAGTTTTGAAAAATGCTGATACCTGGGCCCCGCCCCAGAGATTCTGACCTACCTTGTTTGGGGTGCTGCTGAGGCATTTGCATTTAAAACAACTCCCCAGGAAATTTTGAGGTGTAGTCAGTGTTGAGAACCACTGCTCTGGACAGACGGGCTGTCCATCTGCAGTTCTACCACAGTCTCGGCACAACGCTGGAGTCCCATTCTGTCTCCTGCACTGTCCCCTGCACAAGCGTAACTTATTCTCCAAGTTATTCCCACGGCTAGTGTATGCTCTGCCATCTCTGGCAAGGTGCCACTGCCACCATATGCCACACCATGTGGCTCTTCTCTGCTCTGTTGTGCCTCTCCAGCTCCTCCAGGAGATCCTGAAGCAAGATGCCCAGCATGTTTATTGATTGTCTAGAGGAAAATGCTAAGTGCATCCTTCAGGTTAAAGCTAAACCTGTCATCCTGCAGTGCATAGGTAGCATTTTAAACATGTTTCTGCTTACTCTGTAGGGAGAAATGGCATAATTTATAATGAAAAAGAAAGGGCTATAGGTTTTACACTGTTTGAGTATCCTTAACATAGCAAAAGATGGCAGATAAGTCACATCTGGCCATAGAACCTCCCCTCATCCCCTCCCCAACTCAGTCATCATGAAATGTCTTCTGAGTTGAGTTCAAAGGAGAGTGCATTAACTTCTGCCTCCAGGAGACATAGAAGCCTTCATAGCAGAGGTGATATTTGATCTTGGTTTGGAGGAGATATTGGGGGTTGGCTGGATGTTGGAGGGTATGTGAGTAAAGACCAAGAGTGATGATCATGAGCAGAAGCCTGGAGCTGAATGGTAGCATTGTGGGTACAGAAATCATATCACATGGAGACAGAATGGGAATCCAGGAGTGCAGAGTGAGGATAGGTTAGGATACTGCAATAAGAAACTGCTTCTAAATTTGGGCTTCCCTCATAGTTCAGTTGGTAAAGAATCCACCTGCAATGCAGGAGATCCTGGTTTGATTCCTGGGTTGAGAAGATCTGCTGGAGAAGGAATAGGCTCCCCACTCCAGTATTCTTGGGCTTCCCTTGTGGCTCAGCTAGAAAGAATCCACTGGCAATGCAGGAGACCTGGGTTCAATCCCTGGATTGGGAAGATCCCCTGGAGAAGGGAAAGGCTACCCACTCCAGTATTCTGACCTGGAGAGTTCTATGGACTCTAGAGTCCATGGGGTTGCAAAGAGTTGGACACTACTGAGCGAACTTCATTTTCACTTTTTCTTTATAAATCTCAGTGACTTAACACAACAGACTTCACTGTTTCTCACCTGGGCTAATAATCCATCATGGATCAACTGTGATCTTCTTTATATCGTCTTGATGGACCCTCTGCTACCTAGATCATCATCATTAACTTGTGGGAAGGGGACAGGAAAATGATGAACAGGATTTTATAGACTCAAATCAAGAAGTGACATGTTACTTTCATTTACACTTTATTGGCTCAAACCAGCCACATGGCCACACCTAACTTGAAGACAATGGGAAAGTACAATCCTCCCGTAGTCCCCAAAGTTGAGCTGTAAACATTGGTGAATAGCTTTTAATGACAACCATTGGGAGGAAATATCCACTAGGGAGTTTGGATTTGATCTCAAAGGAAAAGAAAACAGCCAAGATTTGAAAGAGGGAGAGACACACTTAGAACTGAGTTTACATGGAAGTGGGCTAGAGTGGAGCATTTTCCTTTGCCCTATAGAGACTTTTTCTCTCTTTCTGCTGTTCTGATCTGCTTGTCTGCAGGAAAAGCACATTGTTTATCTACTCTCTGCTTTTTGGTGAACTTGCCAAGAAAGACTACACTTTCACCATTTGCCCTGCAGTTTTGAGGGTCACTGAAATTGAGGAGATTACAGTCCATTCTTAACCAGGTCTAAGCTCTGCCTAGCTTTTATCAGGAGCAAAGCTCATGTGTTTATCTCCATCTGACTTCTGAACTTATTTCCTCAATTACTTGTTTCCCAACTTATTCAGGAAGAGAGTCTTTCTCCACAAACGGCCTCAAATTCCAAAGTAGATTAAAAGGAGAGAAAGAAAGAGGAAGGTAGACCAATAAAAGGGTGTGCATGGAGGTTAGACAGGAAAAAAAAGAAAGGATAAAAATAGTATGGATAAAAGGAAGGATTTGAGAGAGATCTCTGACTGAGCAGAATGTGGCTCAAAGGGGAGCTCAGGAGCTGGGCTGCCCCAGGCTCCAATCCCCAAAAAGTAAGAAGTAAGACCTCTGGGGAATTGCTTTTCCTTCTTCTGCTTCATTGGCCAGCTCTGCATAATGGAGGCAATCTTACTAGAATCCAAACTGTAGTATTTTATGAGAAATAAATGAGTGAAACCAGTGCAAGTGTTTAGCATAATCTTTGACATATTAACCACTTGATAAACAGTTGAGGCACTTGTAGTTTTGCACTTATGCACTTATGTACTTGGCCCACCATCTGTATTATGCATGCCCAGATTCAACAAACTTTCCAATTCATGGTTGGCTGCCTCTGCAGATGTAGAACCTGATGATGTGGAGGGCTGATGGTATTACACCATTTCATTTTCAATAAGGGACTTGAGCATCCCCGGATGCTGACTCAGAGCCAGTCCTTCATGGATACTGAGAGAGGACTGGAGAAGTGATGACTTATTTGGATTGAGCGTGCATGAAGACACTTGTATTCCCTAAGAGTAAAACACCAAGTCCTGACTTTCGTTTATCTCATCTTTTGCCTCTTGTCCCTAAAATCAAATTCTTCTTGATAAAGAGATTTGGTGACTCAGACCAGACGAATGGAGCTAATACATTTCTTCATATTTTTCTTCCTCTTGCTTTTCGTGTGGTTCAAATTCTATTTGTCTTTGGATATTTAATAAGCTTTTTCTTATTTTTCATTCTCACTAATCTGGCTTTTGTTATTATTATAAATTCTAATTCTTTCAGCTACCTTGGGTTGGCCAAGTCATAATATCTCCATGGGTCTGTAACTTATTATTATATTTCCTAAGGCTGGTGGTTCAAGGGGATAAAATGATGACTTGCAGGGTTATTCCATGCTCTACACTGGAGTGTAGAAGGTATTTCCCAATATTCTCTTAATGTAAATGGAACCAGATTTATTTTCATGTGAGAAAAACTGGATGAAAATTTACTGTTGTGGAGGGAATTTGTCTTTAATTCACATATCTTGATTATATTTTATTGCTCAAAACTGCCCTCTAGGTCTTTCAGATGCAAATCTGAGACTGTGGTAAAAATCAACATTCTATTTGTGGGGCTAAAAATAATATTGTGGGATATTTTAGGCTGAGGTCCCTGGAGGAAAACTCTGAGAGAGAAGTTTATATACTGGGCAGTGCTCTCAGGAGCAAATCTGCAAGGAAGTGAGAGAAACTGAATTGGGCTTATAAGGAAGTTGGAATGTGATACAATTATAACAGAGGCTTTAGGTAAATCCCATGAGGATCTCAGAAGCAAGGACAACCTTGCAGAGATAGCCTCAAATGAGACAAGTGGTCTCTGCGCCCTGACATCAGCCAGTATTTAGATATGGTTGGAGTCAGGGAGCAGGACAAGATATCAGGGCAGGCTGCTTTATTTCAGGGAAGTTCCCAGGGAAGGACATATCTATGAGCCCACAGGAGTCACCATTCCCGAAGGGGACAATGAGTACCTTAGTTCTGAAGAGGGCGCATGGTACTCTGTATGTCCCAGTAGCTACTACGTGGGAGCATTTCTTAATGATTACAACATCATTTGAAATGCTAGAAAATATTGGTTGAATTCTTTTTTTCTGTGTGTAATTGTATTAGTTTCCTAGGGCTGCTGTAACAAAGTACCACATATTTGGCAGCTTAAAACAACAGAAACCTATCATCCCACAGTTCTGGAGTTGGATGTCCAAAATCAAAGTGTTTTCAGGGCCATGCTCTCTTTAAAATCTCTAGGGGAATATCCTTGCCACTTTTTTTTCCCCCTAGTTTCTAGTGTTTGCTGGTAATCCTTGGTGTTCCTTGGCCTATACATGCATCATTCCAATCTCTACCTGTCATCACATGGCATTTTCCCCATGTTTTTGTGTCCAGATTTTTCTCTTTTTGTAAGGACATGTTATTGGATTAAGTTGCATCTTATTCAGTATGACTTCTTCTTAACTTGATTACATTTTCAAAGACTCAACTTTCAAATAGGTTCATACTCCATATATTCCTGGGGTTGCTAAGTCACTTCAGTCATGTCAGACTCTTTGCAACACTATGGATTGTAGCCTTTCAGGTTCCTCTGTACATGGGATTCTCTAGGCAATAATGCTGGAGTGGGTTGCTTCCTTCAAGGGATCTTCCCTGCCCAGGGATCAAATCCATGTCTCTTATGTCTCCTGCATTGGCAGGTGGGTTCTTTACCACTAGTGCCACCTGAGAAGCCCATTCCTGGGGTTAGGACTTCAATACATCTTTTGAAGGGGCACAATTAACCCCATAACAGCTACTAAGAGACATTAATTAATCTCTTGGACCATTATCCTGACATCTTGGACATCACCCCATCTTGCTCACAGAGGCATAAATGAAGATGCTATCTCTACTTACACTGTTCTTTTTCAGGCTTCCCCATCTCTTTCTTGATTAATGTAATAACTTCTGTGCTGTTCTCACTCCTGTCCTTCTGTCCCTATCTACCCTCATTATCCACAAAAACTCTTCTAGCACCCAGTTTCAGTTGTGTAGCTCTGTTGCTCAGAATCTATCCTTAGGCTTTCAGTTCAGTTCAGTCACTCAGCCGTGTCCAACTCTTTGAGACCCCACCAATCGCAGCATGCCAGGTCTCCCTGTCCATCACCAACTCCCAGAGTTCACTCAGACTCACGTCCATTGAGTCCATGATGCCATCCAGCCATCTCATCCTTGGTCGTCCCCTTCTCCTCCCGCCCCCAATCCCTCCCAGCATCAGAGTCTTTTCCAGTGAGTCAACTCTTTGCATGAGGTGGCCCAAGTACTGGAGTTTCAGCTTTAGCACCATTCCTTCCAAAGAAATCCCAGGTTGATCTCCTTCAGAATGGACTGGTTGGATCTCCTTGAAGTCCAAGGGACTCTCAAGAGTCTTCTCCAACACCACAGTTTGAGTTAGCTATATTATGAAATCTACACTCTTTGTTTGATATTCAAGGTCTTGTGTGACCTCATCCTGCTGACCTGAACAACCTCATCTCAGATGCATGTTCACTTTGTACTTTACACTTAAAAATATTTAGTTGCAGTTCTATTTGCAATATTTAAAGGAATCTCCACACTGTTTTCCATAGTGGCTGTACTAATTTGCATTCCCACCAACAGTGTAAGAGGGTTCCCTTTTCTCCACATCATCTCCAGCATTTATTGCTTGTAGACATTTGGATCGCAGCCATTCTGACTGGTGTGAAATGGTACCTCATTGTGGTCTTGATTTGCATTTCTCTGATAATGAGTGATGTTGAGCATGACCCAGCAATCCCACTGCTGGGCATACACACCAAGGAAACCAGAATTGAAAGAGACACATGTACCCCAATGTTCACTGCAGCATTGTCTATAATTGCCAGGACATGAAAACAACCTAGATGTCCATCAGCAGATGAATGGATAAGAAAGCTGTGATACATATACACAATGGAGCATTACTCAGCCCTTAAAAAGAATAAATTTGAATCAGTTCTAATGAGATGGATGAAACTGGAGCCGATTATACAGAGTGAAGTAAGCCAGAAAGAAAAACACCAATACAGTATACTGACACATATATATGGAATTTAGAAAGATAGTAATGATGACTCTGAATGTGAGATAACAAAAGAGACACAGAGGTTAGAACGGACTTTTGGCCTCTGAGGGAGAGGGAGAGGGTGGGATGATTTGGGAGAATGGCATTGAAACATGTATCCTATCATGTAAGAAATGAAGTGCCAGTCTATGTTTGATACAGGATACAGGATGCTTGGGGCTGGTGCACGGGGATGATCCAGAGAGATAATATGGGGTGGGAGGTGGGAGGGGGCTTCGGGATTGGGAGCTCGTGTACACCTGTGGCTGATTCATGTCAATGTATGGCAAAACCAATACAGTATTGTAACAGAATAAAGTAAAAAATAAATTTTTTTAAAAAAGTATATTAGGGACTTCCCTGGAGATCCAGTGATTGAGAATCCACCTTCCAATGCAGAGGACATGGTTTGATCCCTGATAGGGAAAGATCCCACATGCCATGGAGCAAATAAGCCTATGTGCAACAGCTATTGAGCCCGCACTCTGGAGCCCACCAACTGTGACTACTGAGCCCACATACTAAAGCTACTGAAGTCCAGGTGCCCTAGAACCCATGCTTCATAAGAAGAGAGGATACCACAATAAGAAACCCACCCACCACAACTGGAGAATAGCCAAACCCCACTCACGGAAACTAGAGAAAGGCCATGTGTAGCAGGGAAGACCCAGCGCAGCCATAAGTAAATAAATAAATTAAACACACTTGTGAGCATCAAAAAAAAAAAATTTAGTTGCTTGTATGTGCATAGACATAATAGGCATCCAGAAAATGACAGTTCACTCTACCCTGTCTGCAGTTTACAAAAAGACTTTTCTCCTCCAATGGTCTAATGAAATTCTCACACTCACCTGGTGATGTAGGTATTTTCATAGCTAATAAATGTAGTTAATGAAGATGCTGACAGAGAAGACAGATATGTAACAAGATAACGGCAAAGTTAAGAGTCACAGCCAAATTTTCAATAGGCAATCCTTCCTGACATGTCTTGTCTATGCAGCTCACTTACAAACTTGACTGCCCATATATTTAAACTTGTCATCACCTGTTTCCCATATCAACTCTCTTTGCAAGCTGCAAAGATTGAGCTTAGGGGACAAATCTCTCCTATATTATGCCAGAAACAGAAGCAGTTGTGGAGCAAGAAATAGATTTTCTCAAGTTGGGAATACAGTGAACATTTGGGGTAGGATGAAAATGCATTTGGTCTACGAGAAGCTGTATTGTTCTCTAAGTGCTTCCTTACAAAAAGATTGATGTACACCAGTAAATGTCCTGACACTGTACATCAGAAAGTCACAGTTGGCCCTGGGAATTGAGTAAAAGCATTGGTTTATGTCTATGTTTCTTTAAAATACAGCTGTATGAGTCAAAGGTGCTATGCCAGGTGTTACAGAGGTTTCTATGACAACTTCATCTTTATTTTCCTTCTTGAATAGCACTGCTAAATGGTGACTTTGAGGCAACACTCATTTAAGATTCTCTGTTTAAAAATTCTGATCCATTGTACACTACATTTATACATCTCCAAGTAAAGAGGAGAATCTAACAATTTCTTGAGGAATTGGGAAAAATAGATTTTTCATCTAATTTCAACTACTTATTAACCTTGTTCTACTATGACTATTATTACTGGAGTGATGCTGTGCTTACTTTAACTCTCAACTTGGTTTTTCTTTGATAGAATTAGCTGAAGACATTTTAGACCCTCACTATATCATGAAGCAGATATTTCTAGAAATTATATCCAGAAAAACTAGGTCATGATCATTGGAAAATGAGGTAGAAAGTATTGCAATATTTAAGTAATCAAGATGGTATGTCTAGAAAAGTGGAGCTAGAGCAGGCTTTCTTTGTATTAGTCCTGTTTCATGTTTCACAGGCCATAAGAAGGGTTTGGAATGAGTTAAGCATAACAACAGAGTCCCTGGTGGCTCAAACAGTAAAGGTTCTGCCTGCAATGTGGGAGACCCGAGTGCAATGTGGGAGATCCGCCTGCAATGTGGGAAACCCGAGTTTGATCCCTAGGTTGGGAAGATCCCCTCGAGGAGGGCCTGGCAACCCACTCCAGTATTCTTGCCTGGAGAATCCCATGGACAGAGGAGTCTGCTGGGCTACAGTCCATGGGGTCGCAAAGAGTCAGACATGAATGAGGGACTAAGCACACATAGCACAAACATGATAACTGATCTCAGAGTCTTGGGTGGTGTTAATTGCTCATTCTTTGTGACAATACCATGCAACAAAATTATGAAAATGGACTTCTCTTTGACAAAGACTTTCCGCAAAGATCTTTTTCCCCAAGCAGCTGCTGTTCTTCTTGGTCAATGTTTTCTTCTAAGACCAGTCCTTCATCAGTTTCTGAATTGCAGCCATCTGCCTCCAGTTGGGACTAAGAGTATGGGTAGCTGCTGCTGCTGCTGCTAAGTCACTTCAGTCATGTCCAACTCTGTGTGACTCCATAGATGGCAGCCCACCAGGCTCCCCTGTCCCTGGGATTCTTGAGGCAAGAACAGTGGAGTGGGTAGAGCCATGGACAAAAGACCAGGTGATATGATTCTTATTAGAAATCAGTTACTCATCAGTTTTCATGAGTTCTGTGACTCAGATAAGTGAGTCGCATTTATAAAATTGAACTAATAATAGTTCTAGACTCTGACCTTTCAAAGTAGCAACTGAACTGAACATTAAGCGATTTCATCCAAGAATGTCATACTTGCATTTATTGTGTTGGTCGTTAGTACTTGCCTAGTCATTAGGTTTGACTTCACCTTTCAAGCTTCAGTTTCCTCCATTTTAAGTTGGGGTAAAAACAGCACCTACCACAAGGAGTATCGGGAAGATTAAATACAATAATGAACAGAAAGCCTGTAGTGCGGTAGCTACTGCTTCACCATAGGTGTTATAACTTTTCTTGAATACACAAATGGAAGCATCTAGTGAACAGTCACTTTGTTTGAGGCTCTTTTTGAGTCACTGGAGCTAAAGAGGACTCAGACATGATCTGGGTCTTGGTGGAGGATGAAAACACAACACCCGTAACTGGCCTTGTCAGTGACCACGGCCTTCGCTGGGCATTTAGCTTATTTGCAAATATTACTAAAGTAAACAGTGCTCCAGCGGATGTCTTTATGTGTAAGCGCTGAGTTCGTTTCAGATTGTGGGTCACTAAACTAGATTCCTGAAAGTGGAATTGGTGAATTAAAGGGTCTAATTCACACCACACCAGAGACAAGTTTGGGGGTCATGAGAGTACTGAAAAGGGCAGACCTCACTGGACTTGAGCTGCTAGAAGAAAACTGTGAGTAAAGCCTTCTGGTTGAGTCTGAAATGATGAGATAACAGCAATACCAAGAATAATGGGACTCAGGCACTATTATTATTGCTCTCATTCTACAAATGAGGAAATCAAGTTGGAAAAGACCCAGAAATCTGCACAAGATCCTTTAGCTAGCATGGGGTGGAGTTAGGGTCTGCTGTTCAATTCTGTTCACTGTGGCTTGAGGGGAAAGAAAGAGAGTGGGAAGTAGACGGAAAAAGAAGAAAACAGAAAGAAACTCTAAGCAGAAGGAACTACATGAGCAAAGATGAGAAGGTCTTAAAGTCATGTAGTTCTGAAATGTAGGAGACTTTCATGGTTGTGAATAGTAGGGATAGACCCTGCTGAGATCCCTCCGGAGAACGACTCATTGTGTCCAAAATGTTTAAATATTAGTTTTAAATATCCCAACTAAACCCACTTCAGGTACTTTGAAGGGCTTTTGTTCAGAGAACTAGAGACAGGTACTTTGAAAAATGTGAGCTTCTACAAAAATATTTATGACTATTGCTCAAATGAGGACAAATTGGAAGGGATTCAATTTATACTTAATTTAATTAATTCATTTTGACTTGTCCATATGGTTCTTTCAGTAGCTGCTAGCATGCTCCTGGCTAGTGAAAAATCATTTTGTGGATGGGGTATCTGCTGCTTTTCAGGCCTACATAAAACTGTGCTTTATGAACAGCATTTCTTATCTTTTAATTATGTTCCAAGGTAGGTGTTTTCAACCTATACAGGTGAGTAAATTGAGCTCAGACATATTGCAGGGCTTTTCCCAAGACTGCGAGGCAAGGCCTGGTAGGACTGATGTTTGAGCCATCCAATGGAGAAGGCGATGGCACCCCACTCCAGTACTCTTGCCTGGAAAATCCCATGGATGGAGGAGCCTGGTAGGCTTCAGTCCAAGAGTCAGACAAGACTGAGTCAGACACGACTAAGAGTCAGACACGACTGAGTGACTTCGCTTCACTTCACTTTGAGCCATCTGAACCTGTCCTCAGAGTCTATGATGTGATAGTCCAGAAGACAGGTAAGAAAATAGTAAGAAAATAGATTCTCAGAGTAAACCAGAGAAGGAATTGGGATGTCTCTAGTTTCTCCTATGAGCTTAAATTGCCTCTCTGCCCTTCACACCACAAAGTCTAAAAATGACACCTTAACAGGCTACCCTGGTCTCTCAGACTACAAAGAATCTAACTGCAAAACAGGAGACCCAGGTTCTGTCTCTGGGTTGGGAAGACCTCCTGGAGAAGAAAATGGCAACCCACTCCAGTGCTCTTGCCTGGACAAGTCCATGAACATAAGAGCTTCACAGGCTACAGTCCATGGGGTCATAGAGTCAGATAACTGAGCAACTCACGCTAACAATGCATTTTCCAGCCTTCAAATTTCCTTGCATACCACTTCTTGTAAACAGTACTATAACACTGCTCTGCTCCCATGATTAACATCCTCTCTTAACCACTCTCAAAGTCAAGGTAAGGTGGGCTCTTTGGCTGGCCATTACTCCATGTCTCCTCCATAGGCTGGCACTTCCATCTACCTGGCTGAGTGTCTAATTCTTATGGCAGCCCAGTGATGTATGCATCATGTCCTATATTTTATAAGATAGTAAGTTAGTAAAGAACAAACCTGGGATTTAAAGTCTGACCAGCTGATTTCAAAATATATTGTTTATAAAAATCCTCAGAGATCATAAGGAATCCTGAGATATGTGTGGTATTCATATGTATACTACTTGTAACAGATAAAAGTACCAGACAAAAGCCAGATAAGAGTAATGCTTCACTGTCTTCCTTTCTAGGAGATAAAGCAGTGTTTTTTCTTTCATTCAAGGATGGAGGCAAAGGGTCCTATTTCTGTTCAAGGGGAGCCCTTCTTTCCCTCTGGAAGAAGTGAAGAAACAGATAAAGATGGAGAAAGACCCAGATTGTCCCCATATCTAGCCTCTAGCCTTGAGCCTCATTTAGTGGCAAACCAAGACTGAATGTGCATGAAAGGTGATTCCTGACCAGCAGGAACTGTGATGCAAGAATAGGAAAAATGTGACAGAGAACCCCATTTCCCAAAAGGGTAGAAAAGAGAAATGCAGTTTACTATGTCTTTGCTGAGCTGCCATTGCTCATGACTCTGGATTCTGTGACCAATAAAAACTCACATTTCCCCAAAGTTTCACTTAGTGTCATCATCTTTATGTAACAAACTGCAAGCCTACAGTTCAGTTCAATTCAGTTCAGTCATTTGGTCATGTCCAACTCTTTGTGACCCCATGGACTGCAGCATGCCAGCTTTCCCTGTCCATCACCAACTCCCAGAGCTTACTCAAACTCATGTCCATTACATCAGTGATGCCATCCAACCATCTCATCCTCTGTCATCCCCTTCTCCTCCCACCTTCAATCTTTCCCAGCATCAGGGTCTTTTCCAATGAGTCAGTTCTTCGCATCAGGTGGACAAAGTATCAGAGTTTCAGATTCAGCATCAGTCCTTCCAATGTACATTCCTTTAGGATGGGCTGGTTGGATCTCCTTGCAGTCCAAGGGATTCTCAAGAGTCTTCTCCAATACCACAGCTCAAAAGCATTAATTCTTTGACGCTCATCTTTTTTTTATAGTCCAACTGTCACATCCATACATGACTACTGGCAAGCCTACAGTACCAAGAATTAATTCATAAATGACAATGAAAAAGCATGTTGTCATAGGAACAATAAAATACGACTTCAAATCCTGGGTCTGCTAGTGACTTGCTTCCTTGGGTGAGTGATTAAGCTCTTGGGGCTTCAGTTTCCTCATATGTAAAATGAAGATAATATTTGCCTTGGGAACTTGTTGTATAGGATAGTGTATGTGAAATGTCTACCATTGTACCCAGTGAGCCCTCAGTGGTCAACGGGTGGCAGTTCTGATTTCGGAGATGAAGAATCTTTGTGTCTACACAATATTTTCCCAATTTGTTTGGTTATTTGAATAAACAATTAAGTTGATTTTGGGGGGAAATTTTGGATGTCGTGGCATCCCATAGGTGACATTCACCCTCCATTACCTATTCCTGTCCCCTGAACACAGTTAGCAGAATAAGAAAGCCTTAGTTAGAACCCCAGTTACCTCATGCTAATATAGGGATTTGGGCAAATTTCTGGACCTTTTATCTCTCTGTTCCCTCATCTGTAAAATATCAATAACAAAAAATAACACCTACTTCCCACTATTCTTGGTATTGCTATCCCATATTTGGACTTCCCTGGTAGCTCAGCTGGACTTCCCAGATGGCTCAGTGGTGAAGAACTTGCCTGCAAATGCAGACACCAGAGATGCAGGTTTGATCCTTGGGTTAGAAAGATCCCCTGGAAAAGGAAATGGCAGCCCACTCCAGTATTCTTGCCTGGGAAATCCCATGGACAGAGGAGCCTGGTGGGCTACAGTCCATGGAGTCCCAAGAATCAGACACGACTGAGCCAGTGAGCATGTACAGTAGCTCAGCTGGTAAAAAATCCACCTGCAATTCAAGAGACCTCGTTTCAATTCCAGGGTCTGGAAGATCTACTGCAGAAGGGATGGGCTACCCACTCCAGTATTCTTGGGCTTCCCTGGTGGCTCAGACAGTAAAGAGTCCACCTGCAATGTGGGAGACCTGGTTTGTTCCCTGGGTTGGAAAGATTCTTTTTTTTCACTGTGAGAGAATAATTTATTCAATATCTTTTTCTTCATTCATGTATCAGTTAACCTAATTTATCTACTTATCTATTCATTCACTCCTTCAACTATTCATTCAATAAACAGCTAGGAAGGTTAGGTTAGGCCCTGGGGAAACACAAATAACTCGGATGTGGGTCTCTTGGGTACTTGTCTTGGATGCTGGGCTTCCCTTGTAGCTCAGTTGGTAAAGAATCTGCCTGCAGTGCAGGAGACCAGGGTTCAGTTCCTGGGTTGGGAAGATCCCTGGAGAAGGAAATGGCAACCCACTCCAGTATTCTTGCCTGGAAAGTCCCATGGACAGAGGAGCCTGGTGGGCTGCAGTCCACGGGGTTTTGCAAGAGTCGGACACGACTGGGTGACTAAATCACCACCACCACTCATTTCACCAGCAATGGGAAGATGTTAAGAGGAAAAGTGAACTCACAGGTGCTGTGTGAGCTGCTGTGTCAGGAACTCTCCTCTATGCAATTTCATTCACATTCCAGAATAACCCAGTGAAATAGGCATCACAGACTAGGAAGCAGGCTTCATTTTATCTTGTAAAGTTATGTCAGATATGCAAGGTCACGCATCTGGTTAGTGATAGAGCTGAAATTTGGGTACAGACTTGCCTAATCCAATGCCTGGCTTCTTTTCAGTGCTTCATGTGTGGCCTCTGAGCACAGCTAGGGGGGTAGATGCATAACCCACACATTTTATGAAAAAGATTTTGAGGTATAAATGGGAGTATGTAAGGTCTAGTGAGTGTATTATTATTATTTAACGCCATAGTAATTGGCATCCCACCCAACATCACCCTTAGCCTGGTCTGTAAAGTGAAATCCTGTCTGGCCCATCTTTAAAGTATAAGCCATCTCCCTCTCTCCATGTAGTTTATACATCATATTTTCATAAGCTGTCCCACTGACCTATTTTGCAGTGAACTTTTTGATCACTATGTTCTCCTCCCCCATCCTTACACCTACTTCCATGCCTCCAGCCCTGTGCTAATGCTCTTCCTTCCACTGAAAATGGCCCCTTTTCTCTACTATCTATATTGAAACACTGCTGGGCAGAAGCAACCTGCCCTTTCCTGAACCTTCTTCTGTTCCTTTCTTACATCATTTTTCTCTTGCTATTGTTGACTCTGTATGCCTCTTAAATTGTGCACCTGACTGTCTATTCCTTGAAGATGACAAATGTGTATCCTCTGCCAAATTCTGTGGCTAGAAAAATATAAAGTGCCTCATTCTATCTTTGTGACCGGATCTGGTTACCTATTTGTTATCCCCAAATTTGTCCCATAAAGTGGCAGTACCCTGGCTTGACACGTGCTTATAAAATAGATCCAGCCAGGATGGTCTTTGACAGCAAGCAAGGACTGATGGGCTTCCCTGATGGCTAGGGTGGCAAAGAATCCGCCTGCCACACAGGAGACCTGGGTTTGATCACTGGGTTGGGAAGATCCCCTGGAGGAGGGCATGGCAACCCACTCCAGTATTCTCGCCTGGAGAAGCTCATGGACAGAGGAGCCTGGCAGGCTACAGTCCATGGGATTGCAAAGACTGGACATGACTGAGTGACTAAGCACACACAAGGACTGAAGCTTGGTGTGCCCCAAGCCCTGTGTTAAATACTGGAGATTCGGTGATGAATGAGACATTGACTCTTCACTTGAGGAGATCAGGGTGGGAGGGTGGTAGGTGATGATTGTAAAACCAATGATTACCGTACACTATGACTTGGAGTGCACTACGACAAGCCACCTCATTCAACCTGGGGTGGGTGGTATCAGGGAAAGAGTCTCATGGAGGTGGCCTTAAGTTGAATTGTGAAGGAACAAGACATTTTATAGAGATATGAGGAAGGGGTCTGTGAACATTTAAAACAAAAGTAACAGCATATGAGGAAACTCTGGGGAGTAAGTCATTTGAAGTACTTATAGCTAAATATGGACTTGGTTTATGTAACAGTAAAGTATCAATTCAACCACTCATTCGTGTCTGACTCTTTGCAACCCCATGGACTGCAGCACACCAGGCTTCTCTGTCCATCACCAACTTCTGGAGCCTACTCAAACTCATGCCCATCACATCAATGAAGTAAGGTTGGATCAGAAAATGTCCAAAGATCCTCTAAAAACTCTGTATCTGAGGGATGGGACATTTCTTACACCTTTCTTCTCAATAATAACTTATCTCAAGTACAAAGTGGACTGTAGAAGGAATTGGTATTTTTCCAGGAGCCAGCATGAGGAATCCCACCCGTGGCAAAGGTCATGAGGAAGGAGGCCTGACATACGCAAAGGTGGGGTCAGGCCTCAGGGGGTACCCCTGGACTTTCTTGAGCATCTATCCCCAAAACCAGAGTCTGCCTGCCTTATTGCATATGCTTTTCGCTTATGTTCCTGACATTAACAGGGGCTATCCTGACCACCTTTCTCTGGAGAAAATCAACTTAGGCCTCTAGCTAATAAGTCTCCTGGACATGAGAGGAATATTTCAAATGAAACCCCCTCTGTTAGCATTCTAGCTTGCTTGGCAGGTTTATCCAGACTCTTGTAGCTGCGCATATGATTGTTCACAGCCTCCCAACTGTGAGAAGCATGGGAAGCCTAAAACAGAGCCTTTCAAAGACTTAAAGTTATTAGAGTAGTGCTGGTGTAGGACTTCATTATTGGACCAATACTTGTTGCTAAGTTCCCATATCTCTTATCCACTGTGCACCTGGAAGTGCATTAGTTAACATAGTTGGAATGTAAGAAAACAAAATAGTAGCCTTGAAATTAACCCCATCAGACTTTTGAGATAATTGGTTCTTTCTTTGTTGTAACTTACTGCATCTTTGCTCCATGAGAAATGTAACTTTGTTTGATACTTTCTGAGGCTGGGATAGATTAGAAATATAAAGAAAAAACACTTTTAGGGAAAATAAGTTTTCTGGTTGAGCAGCCTTTTTCAAAAGAGGGTCATAAAATGTTTCACAGGCCTCCAAGGCCAGAAGATAATGCATACAACATCATTTGTGGGAAAGGTATAACAGTCCCTTTTGAAAATAAAGTAATGGGCCTCGCTCTAAGAAGCTTGGTCACCCCATGTCTTTTTTCCTTTCTTGCTCTCTCTTACTCTCTTTTTCAGGCTGATCCCTTGGAGCATAGAGGCTCCCTGCATTCACTCATCTGCTGGGGTTTCTAAGACCTGAATGGGAAGCTATTCTGCGTCTTTACTCCCTAGGGGGACCGAGAGGGCACCTGTGGCCTCTGTGAGCAGGGCAAGCTCCTTGTCTTGGGGCTTTATTGGCTTTCTATGTAAACAAAGAAATATCAGCCTCTTTATCTCCTCTGTTTTCTTATCTACAACAATTAATCATTGACTCCATCCCTGCTTCGAATTACCCTGGATCCACCAGGGCTGGACCCCGGCAGTATTTAATCTCCATCCTTTCCAAACTCTTGCAAAGTTTTCATGAGGCTAGCTCCAGACACCTTTCTCAGATTTGGGAGTTGAAAATCTTGTGTGAAGGACTAGTTTAGAATCTCTAGAGGACTTGCCTAATTAAGCATTCTGGGGCAAGTAAACCACTTTTCATCAAAATCAATGTTTTCATATACTATCTCATGTATTTTGGGCTTCCCTGGTGGCTCAGAGGGTAAAGCATCTGCCTACAATGCGGGAGACCTGGGTTCAACCCCTGGGTTGGGAAGATCCCCTGGAGAAGGAAATGACAACTCACTCTAGTACTCTTGCCTGGAAAATCCCATGGACAGAGAAGCCTGGTATGCTACAGTCCATGGGGTCACAAAGAGTCGGACACGACTGAGTGACTTAATTTTCACTTTCACTTTCATCTCATGTATTTAGACTTTTTTTTTTTTAAATGAGATTCTGTTTTAATTCCAGGATCTCAGGGTAAGTAGAAGTGTTGCATGCTAATGCTTTCAAAATAACTCCAGACATACTTGCTTTAAGACAGAAAAAAAAAAAAACATTTCCTACTGAATTACATATTATAAAAGGTGCCATTGGGTTTTGTCAGTGGGGGCACCTGGTTAAAACTGCTTATTCCTAGGTAAATATGGTGAGCAGAACCTTGACCATGCTTACCAGCTGGCAAAGTTCCTTGTCAGTTGCTTTCAACAGCTAATGCCTTTAATTTCCACCATCCTAAGAGCTTCCCATTAACTCTGGCAGCTCAGCAGGGTCGCTCCAGAAAATGATAGATTTGAGATTTGAACTCAAATCTGTGTGACACCAAGAGCAGTGCTCTTTCTGCCACATCGCTCCTTGTGGTGGACATAGTTTTTGCCTGCCCACACTCGATTCTTTCTTCTTCTGATGACAGCAATTTGATTTCTCTCTGCGGACCCATCTCCATTTCAAAAACAGTTTGCTGATTTTGGTGGGATTATAAAACAGCCCCAGAAAGGTCGTGTGCCCCATGCCTAGCCAGTCAGTGCCCTGCGTTTCACCTGGCCATGGGAATTGGCTCAGGAATTGCCCTGGGGTCCAGCAGCCCAGTGAGATACAACCTGGGATTTTGATGAAACTATTGTGAAAGAGACATTGTTTTCCCCCTGAAATTGTTAGTTGTAAAGATGCTCTAAGGCTTGAGTGCCAACTGGTCCTGGTTTGCCTGAGACTCTAGCACTGAAAGTCTCCCATGATGGGAAGCCCCTCATCCTCCCCATTCTCTCAGACTAGGACTCCTGGTTACCCTGGTGGAGAGACATCAGGTCCTAATGGAAACGTTTAACCTTCTGGACCGGCCCACGTCTGATGCCTGACTACACATTGACTTTTCTGTTATACACAGTGATGCAAGCCAGAAAGAAAAACACCAATCCAGTATACTAACACATATATATGGAATTTAGAAAGATGGTAATGATAACCCAGGTTGGTTGTTCTGATGAAAGTGTTGTCAGAATCCCAAGGCAGAAAATGTCACGGAGAGTTTAAACTTTAACTGTATCCTGAGTGAAGCTCAAGATTTGAGTTTTATTAGAAAGAGAAGGAGGCAGAGAAAAAAGAGCTCACTGAACAAGAACGAAAAGTGTTCAGTCAAAAATAATGCTTCTCCCTAAACGATAACATCAATAAGACTGTATAAATTAATTTAACTTTTAGGTTGTTAATTCAGGAAGGACTTTGGAAGATAGTCACAAAGGTTCATGAGCTGTTTTTAAAATTACCATACATCAATTATAAGACTGAACAGGTTATCACAAGTGGCGTGTGCCTTTGCTTTGGCATGGAGTTCTAGCAGCACTTTCCTTCTGATTGACAGGCTCATAAGCCTTTGATTAGCCACTGTTGCTCCATAGAGGCAGTTAATCGAGTAGATAGGATCTTTTGAAGAAGTCTGTGAAGGTAAGAGGAGTCTCAAAGGAAGTCTTGGTGCTGATAGGTTGAAAGGATTATGAATCACCTTATAGGATTTGAAGTCAGACAGATTTGGATTCAAAATTACACATGAACTGTGTGACCTTGGGTTAACAATTTGATTTTCCTGAGCTTAGTTACCTTCCTGGTTAAATGAGTAAGATGTACATTTTTAAATGAGTTCCTGTATGTGAAGCCCTGGTCATAGCAGGAGTTCAACCTGACGGTTCCTTTCCCCTTCTTAGGTCATCAGCTTATAAAACAAAGAGGCTGATTTTACAGTCACCTTTACCTGGAAGATTCTTCTTGTGTATCTCCAGGAATGGAAAGCTGACTATCTTACAAAGTGACTCAGTCTGGAATGGCTCAGATGGCTAGACATTCTCTCCTTATTTTGAGTTAATATCTATCTCCTTGGGACTTTTTCTTACTGATCCAAGTTGTGCTCTCTGTAGTTATTTGAGGAAGTCTAATTTTTTTATTAATTATGAGAGTCAATATTCGATAACAGCATTCATTTCAATAACGTCTGGATGTGGTAAGGGTGATGTGTCATAATAATAATACAAGAGCTCAGGACAGCAGTCGGATGTGTGGTAAGCCCTTAGCAGAAGGTAGCTCATCAGACTTTGGGGCTAGAAAGTCAAATCCCAGCTCTGCTACTTGTTATACGTGAGACTTGGGGCAAGTCACTTAACTTTTTTAACCTCAGTATACTTCACTATAAAATGAGGATAAAATATATTTTATAAAGTTGTTTTGTTGTTGTGTAGTTGCTACATCTTTGACTACCTCATGGACTGTAGCCCACCAGGTCCTTCTTCAGTCCATAGGATTTCCCAAATAAGAATACTGGAGTGGATTGCCTTTCCCTTGTTCCGGGCGTCCTCCTGACCCTGGGATTGAACCCATGTCTCCTGCATCGCCCAGCAGATTCTTTACCGCTGAGCCACCAGGGAAGCCCAAAGTTGTTTTGAATCAGTTCTAATTGAAACGGATCATTATAGTTAACACAATTATGTCCCTTATACAGCTAAATTTGCCATAAGATTCAGGAGAGACGTAGGAACCCAATGCTTTCTAAGGGATTCAGAACCAAAGGGAATGAACCCTCAATAAGTAAGACATGGTATTTAGAAAACAATGGGTCAAACTGTAAAGGGCTAGAAAAGGAACAGTCTAGACAGGAAAAGGAAGAGGGGGACCCTAAAAATGTGGGTTCCTTGAAAGACAGGGGCTTATTAGAATACTTAATGTGATGAAACTTTAAAAAATTTTGACATTGCTTATAACAAATTGCAAGCAGAAAATGATACTTAGAAACTATTGGAACAATATAAAACTGTACAAAAAATAATCATAGCATACTGCTGCTGCTGCTGCTAAGTTGCTTCAGTTGTGCCCAACTCTGTGCGACCCCATAGACAGCCTCCCACCAGGCTCCCCAGTCCCTGGGATTCTCCAGCCAAGAACACTGGAGTGGGTTGCCATTTCCTTCTCCAATGCATGAACGTGAAAAGTAAAAGTGAAGTTGTTCAGTCATGTCCGACTCTTTGCGACCCCGTGGACTGCAGCCCGCCAGGCTCCTCCGTCCATGGGATTTTCCAGGCAAAAGTACCGGAGTGGGTTGCCGTTGCCTTCTCCTCATAGTATACTAGCTGGCACTGAAGCAAGAAAATTTAATACAGTCATAGTAATGTTGTTTTCCATCAAAAGATAGTGATGGAGGCATATTTGGGTGATGGAGAAAGAAAATGTGAGGGTGAAAGTGTCAATGAGCTAATCCTCATCTAGCTTAATAGGTGATAAATAACTAATGTTTATAACAAACTATTGAAGACATAGAAGACTGGAGTATGGAGGCAACTATCAAAATAAATAGCTAAAATATTAATAATTAAAAGTTTCTGTCTCTTGGGAGTAGAACTGGAAATTAGGAAGGGACATGAAGCATTCATTTATTCACTTAAAATTATGTATTTTCTCACCATGCTTGCAGTAGTGTTCTAGACACAGGATATACATCAATGGATAATGTAGTCAGAATCTCTGCCCTTAGAGGCTTTACCACCTAGTTAAGAAAACAGACAGGCACATGGACAAGTAGACAATATCAGATAATGATGAGGACAATAAGAAACAGAGTAAGGGAAAAATGATGGGGGACAGTGTATGTTATTTTAAATGCGGTGGTCAGGAAAGACCTCTCTTTGAAAGGGTGGCACTTGAACTTGAAGGAATAAGGAATGAGCCCAAGAAAGACCTGGAAGAAAACCTTCCTGATAGAGAGGCATAGAGCTGAGATGGTGGTGAATATAGCATATTTGCAGAAGAGCAAGAAGGGTAGCATGTCTGACTGTAAGAACAGAGAAACATGCAGGAGATTAATTTGGAAAGGTATCTATGGGCCATATCCTGTAAGCCTTGTGTGCTTTATGGTGTTTGGATCTTATTTCCTGTGAACAGAAGAAACTGGCATCATAACTCATCTGCTTTATATTTTTTAACAGTCTCTTTGGCTGCTGCATGCAGAATGGGCTGTGGGAGAACTCAAGAGGATTTAAGGAGACCACCTGGGCAGGGGCAGAAATTTTTTCAAGGAAAAGACAAGAGTGGCTTGAACCATTGAGGTAGCAGAGGAGATGGAGAACATAGGTCAGGTTCTGTGTGTGTTTGGAAGGTTCAAAAAGATGGATGGCAATTTCTAGTGGCTCACATTATGGGTGTCAGAGGAAAAGAGGAGTTGGAAATGACTCCAAGGTGTTTTGGAATTGTTATTGAGGTGGGACATTCAGAAAAGTAAGATCATGGCATCTAGTCCCATCACTTCATGGCAAATAGATGGGGAAACAATGGAAACAGTGAGGGACTTTATTTTGGGGGGCTCCAAAATCACTACAGATGGTGACTGCAGCAATGAAATTTAAAAAGGCTTAACCCTTGGAAGAAAACCTATGATCAACCTAGGCAGCATATTAAAAAGCAGAGACATTACTTTGCCAACAAAGGTCCGTCTAGTCAAGGCTATGGTTTTTCCAGTGGTCATGTATGGATGTGAGAGTTGCACTATAAAAGCTGAGTGCTGAAGAACTGATGCGTTTGAACTGTGGTGTTGGAGAAGACTCTTGAGAGTCCCTTGGACTGCAATGAGATCCAAGCAGTCCATCCTAAAGGAAATCAGTCCTGAATATTCATTGGAAGGACTGATTCTGAAACCCCAATACTTTGGCCACCTGATGGGAAGAACTGACTCATTGGAAAAGACCTTGATGCTGGGAAAGATTGAAGGTGTGAGGAGAAGGGGATGACAGTGGATGAGATGGTTGAATGGCATCACCAATGCAATGGACATGAATTTGAGGAGGCTCTGGGAGTTGCTGATGGACAGGGAAGCATGGTGTGTTGCAGTCCGTGGGGTTGCAAAGAGTCAAACACAACTGAGTGACTGAACTGAATTGATAGTATTTCTGGGGAGAAAAATCAGAAGTTTAGTTTCAGACACATTATGTTTGAAATACCTTATTAAAGAATTGTTTTACTTCGTTGGCATTTTGGAGTTATTTGATATCTTAACACTGTGTGCTTCATGCATGCTAAGTTGCTTCAGTCATATCAGACTCTTTGTGACCCTGTCAACTGTAGCCTGCCAGGCTCCTCTGTCCATGGGATTCTCTAGGCAAGAATACTGGAGTGGGTTGCCATTTCCTCCTTCAGGGAATCTTCTCAATCCAAGGATTGAATCTGTGTCTCTTTTGTCTCCTGCTTTGAGAGGCAGGTTCTTTACCACTAGTGCCACCTGGGACGCCCTCAAACTATTCGTTTGCTGTAAATTTGAACTGCACTCTAGAAAAGGCATGCAAGAAAAATTTGCAAGAGGAAATACACACGCACACATACACACCAGCATTCCCTTTGGGTGGACAGTTGCTCAGACCATATTCTCTGAAGCCATGAGGTTGTATGATGATATTCACAAGAGGCTTTATCTCCAGGAAAGAGAAAATTCCTTGGTCACTTGCTGGGGAAGTCTACGTGCTTCCCAAGGTCTCACTGCAGCCTCTGTGAGCATCCAGAGGAAGGACAAGCCCTGTGGAGAATTCATTGCAAGTCTGGGTGGGGTTTTCCTGAAGCACTGGAAAGGTCCTATCTCTTCCTTGTCAAGATCAGTCCCATCCCTCTCATGCTTAAAGTTGTCTGGAGATTACCCACTGACGTAGGAAATGGTAACTTCTAGCACATAATCCAAGAAGTGTTTCTTGACCATTCATTTTCCTGGGAGTCTTCCCTTGCCATTCTGATGATCTGCTCCCATGCACCTCCTGTCCAGCCTTTTATTTTCAATTTCTTAAAAGTGGAAAACTACATATAACATAAGAGCTTCCATCCTTACCATTCGTAAGTGTATATTTCACTGGCATTAACTACATTTATATAGTTGTTATATAGTTATATATATATAGTTATATGTATAGTTATATGTATATA